>JAQGAZ010001852.1:0-23616 GCA_034692225.1 Polydesmus complanatus | reverse complement strand
AAAGTATTGAGAAGAACACGAGTTTAACGCACTCTCTCCACATTTCGAATTGTTTTAAAGAAAATTTCAAACTCCGATTCGGTCGGTGGAGGTCTTTTTTCTGCGATCTTTCTTTCGTTCTTTTCACAAAAAAATGTTTATTTACAATACTGTACATTTTTTTTTTTTTTTTTGCTTTTTACTATCGCCGAAAAAAAAAAAGACTTATCTCTGGCGTCAATGATATTGCGCCGGATTCAAAACGTTAAGCTTTTCCTCTTGTCTTATGTACACATTTTTGCGCCATCGAATTTGTTGAGCAAAGACAAACAATTTGGAGGTGTAATTTTCGTAAAACAAACTGTGTTTCCAAAAGTGAAACATGCCACCTGAACATTTATTTTACTCATTAAAAAGAAAAAAAAAACACACACACATACACAACTTAGGCGGCAAAAAGAAATTTGGCGGAACTCGATTTTTGTGGCAAAGATACGAGGTCTTAAAAGTATTTTTTTGTTTTGTTTTGTTTAGTTTTTTTTTTTTTCTTTTTTGAAAAAGTCAGTTTATTTAAGTCGTGAAATCAAATTCATCTCCGATTTCTGTTTTGTTTCATTCGTCTGTCTATTTTCAGGCGGTTGTTTATTTCTAGCCCAGCGTAAATTCTCTGCTCTTTATAAGAAATGAAAGAAGAAAAAAAAATACTTGGTACAGCTTTTACCGCATCGTTTTAAGAGTTGGAACTGCAACACTGTTTATTATTGTTGACAGGCGAAATTAAAAATAAAAAATAAAAAAAAAAGTATACAGGAAATTCGCCGAGGGTGAAAAAACTGTTCTTTGCTCTCTTTCTCCTTTCTCCAATTTTTTTTTTTTTTAATATTTATTTCGTTTTTGACGATTTGTCAGTTGTAATAATTTGAGCAAACACGAAATTACGTTTTTGTTTTTCACAAAGCACTTCATTCATTTTGCCTCAGTTGAATTGATTAGACAGAAGAAGAAAATAAAAAAAAGAGTATAATATGTCAATAAAAAGAAAATTATTATTGTTAATTGTTTATTATGCATGCGTCGCGTGCCAAATCTATCTTCGTCTGAAATAATTCGATTTCACAGCTTGTCAACACGACGATCCAGAGGGTCCGGATGGTGAATTACGTTGACCTCTACGGTGAATGCATAACTCATTTTTATTATTATTATTATTATTGACTATTCAAGTCGAAGCGTGATGTATCGAACGCACAAGTCATTGCTTGTCGCGCCGGAGATAGAATTAAAAATAATAAAGTAAGGAGAAAAAAAAAGACAATCTAGATGTCAAGATATCGAATTTTCCATCAATTATCGTCGAGCTGGGTTCTTCTAAATAAAGGAAGCAGGTGTTTTACGCGCTTTAATGGCAAATACATGGGAACCCTCTGGAGTATTTAAAACGAATTTGACAGAGAAACGAAATTTATGGTAGCGCCATGATCAGCAACCCTACTTTTGGGATATCTTTTATGTTTTTCCCTTTTTTTATTTATATAAATGTATATAAAAATTATACGTTATTCGGAAACTTAAGTGATTTTTGCGACAATCTTTCGAAAAAGGTTTTTGTTTTTGCGCTGGAGGAATAAGGATGAGTGAGGGGGGAGGGGGAGGATGTATTTAAAATTGTTGTTACGCGATAACTTAGGATTGTCGTGATGTAACCTTAGACAAAATTATTCGAGACGGCACTTGGCATGATCCCTGTTATTACCAAGTTGTTTGGTGTAACGTTTGCATCTTAACATTTGTTTTTTTTTTTTCTATCTCTTGTCTCTTCTCCCTTTCTCTCTCGTCTTTTGCGAGAGGAATAAATCAATCTTGTAAAGTTGCGTTTTTAATGCTCCTTCGGGATCGATGTAATTGAAACGGGAGTCCGAATGAGACGGGTTAAACCAACCTCTCTCTCTCTCTTCCTATCTTGAGAATGAGATAGGATACGTGTTTTCGGGTGGAAGGTGGGTTGTTGTTGTTGAATGATGAATGAGTCTAACTCTCTCCCATCGCTGCTGACATTTTAACATATTTATATACCGGATCCGCGTATACGTGGCTCCCAAACACTCATCTACTTGTACATTTCGCACCCATTTTTTAAAACATTGTTTTCTCTCCCTCTCTTTCAATTTATTTATCTGTTTTTATTTTGCATGTATTAAGCGTTAGCAGAGTTCGTTTCCTTCCTACCGTCGTACCGAGTGTCTAAAACTGTTTTTTTTTTGTTGCTGTTGTTGTAAATGTCGTTGAATTTTTATTAATTTTTTTATTTTGGTTTTTTGTAGCTGTTTCGAGGGAACGTGAATACGTATACGGAGGTGAAACACGAGGTGAATCCACCGATCATCGCCAGCAAAATCCGATTCGTTCCACACAGCGCTCATCCGAGGACGGTTTGCATGAGAGTCGAGCTTTACGGATGCGTTTGGAGAGGTAATTAGACTTTATTATTATGTTAATTTTAAATATTATTATTATATCCTCGTTTTGCGAATTACACGCAGTAGCAAAATTTCACGCAGTTAACAAATTACCTGTTTATCGTTTTATGTCACCCAATCGCGCTGGCGAATCGCTTTCATTTCCGAGAACTGCGATGATTTGGGTGACGTTTGATATCGCCTTGATACTTACCTATTGATGTCATACATACGGTGTGTTTATTTTATAAGCTTTATTATAGTCTCTCTCCCACTAGAAAGACGATGATGTTCGTTTTATTAAAAGGATTGATGCTAATGGATGTGCTGTGAAGGTCAGCCAGCACTAGCGTTGCTAAAGCCATTAGGCAGAATGTTTACGAGCAGGATGAACGGGCGACGCCAATGAATTATCTTTTATTTATTTAGGCATTTGCATAGAAAATTTCACGTGAAAATGTTTTTTTTTTTTTGAATTTTATTTGCATTAATGGAGAGAAATAGCGAAGTGCGAGATTTAACAAAAGAGGTTAAAATAAATTTTATTCTAGTACCGGTAGTTCAGTTCTGTCTACAGTGGTAATAAAATAAGCTTTAGATTATACGGTATAAACAGAAAATTCATTTTTTGAGTAGGCATAACAAATCCTTTATTAGAATAGTAATACTTTAAATTTCTGTATAACAAAATTCTACGATGCTTTCGTATAGTAATAACTTTTATACTTTGGAACAGTGTTAATTTTCGCAATTCCCAGTGAAGATTTTTAGATCCGTATTAAGATTTTTCTCTCGTTAACTTAAGCGAGTATAATATTTTTGACAAATTAGTTTCGCTCAAGTTCCTATTAAATTTTCCCTTTCAAACTTGACGCGATAGGAACATGAGAGAAAATTAGGCAGGTTGTTCACGCTCGACGAGACTCGTATTGGTAAGGTATTGTACATTGTGTATAGTAAAACGTCGAAACGGGCGTTCGTTCGAGGCGACCTTATCCCCATTATTCGAACTCCTCGGTTCTCTTTCTCTCTCTCTCTCGCCGCTTTTAATTGAGACACGTTGGGGTAATTAGTAGCTGTTGCAGTGGCACGCAGGTTCAAATTACAAAATACGAGTACTCGCGGAGCTTTTCCAATTCATCTCGTGACTGGCTGGCTGTCTCAGTTTTGCCTTACAAGCTTTTAATCACGGGCAGCCATGCAGTGAAATTAAAAAGTTTTTCCCTAACGTAATCATTGGCCCTTAACTTTAACGTCTCTAATTGAGGTCACACTCAACGATGACGGTCTATATTCGACATGTATTTTTTTTTTCTCCGTCTTCTCAAAACTACTGTAGGCGCAGTATTGCTATTGATTAAGGTTAATTTATAGTTGCGTAATGTCTAATGTTTCAACTCGTAACTTTTTATATTTTTTTATCAGATATAAATAAGTACTGTAGAAGTTAGAGTGGAGGAAGGCCGGAAAATAATATCGCGCGGAAATTCCCAACGGAACTTTAGGAGAGCCAACTCTCTGTCGCTTTGGCGGTCGTATCGACAGTCGGTAATGCGTCTCTTACGGTGACGAAGGAGGAGGGGAAGGGGGGGGGGGGGGGGGGTTGTGTTTCTTTTCACAATATGATATTTCACGTCTCTAAAAATTGCTTTCGGGGGAAACTTTTAATGTCGTAATTCTGGTAAAAACTAGACATTTTTGTTGTAGAAATAACGTTAAAACTGCGCTGGAGGTTTTTTTTTTTATTTTTATTTTATTTTTATATAGTTATTTCCCAATATTTATGAGGGCAAAATAGATTAGATGTCGGTTTTATGAAACTTTAGATGAGCACTTTGTCGTCGATCGATTATTTTATTTTAGCTTTTGTTTCGATGTTAGATCGTGTTTCTTCGTCGTCACCGTCATTCATTACCTCGGATAAAAATGTTGTCGAACCGAGGCGCGCAGGTAAGGTTATGGCCGGCCGAACCTTTTCCAACAGCTAGAAAGAAAAAAAATAAAAAATTTATAAAGTTTCCACATCGATTCAATTTGATAATAATTATTATTAAAGTTTTTTTTTTTTCTTTTTGTTTTTAAACGAATTTACGGTTGTTAAGAGCATCTGTCGATGCTACTCAAGTAACTTTTTCATCAACATCAACTTTCACGAATTTAACGCTCAAGTTTTTATCTATTTCAAGTACCGGTATGCTGTTTAATCTAATTATTAAGCGTGAATTTAACTTATAAAGTAGAATATAAAGTAATTATCATATTTTTTAAGGCGAGATTATTCACGAGCCCACCTACAAAAACGTATTATACGTGTGGACCAAACGCCATGAGATAAACGTAAGCGGCAAAAAAAAAAAGAGGAAGTTAGCGTAGTATAGTTCATTCTTAGTAATGTTAAACGGAACTATTTTTTAGAGTTATTTATTAGCGCATTAATTGTGACGCTCACGTTAGATTTTTTTTCTGTTCTTCTTCTTCTTCTCGTACTTTCTCCATTGATATATTGAGAAATGATAATAGACCGGTAGAGCTCCGCCCGATTAACAGTATTTTCCACCCTTACGCGTTCTTGGTCTTTGCAATTTCCTGGCATAATTCATTTTGGCGACAAGGAACGTAATGCGTAACGGCGACGTAACGTTGAAGATGAGAACCCCGCCCTCTTCCTCCCTTCATATTTCTTTTTCCTCGGCTCTAAACATCACCTAACGTGTTTGTATAAAAGATGTACTAAGTTTGATATAAAGATGATGGAACGCGTGTTCTCTCGTCTTATATCTTTTTTTTTTTTCTTCTTTTTCCATTTTTTCTTTTTTTTTCCTTTTTTCATTTTATAGCGTTATGTTTTTCTTTCATGTGTGTAAATAACGGTTATCTTTCCCTGTCTTCAACTTTTGCTCGAATTGCTGTCGGTTGCTCGCACTCGTTTCTGCTCAACGTCACGTTGGGTTGCGGTGATGGGAGGTGGTGGAGGAGGCAGAGGAGGAGCAGAAGACAGGGATAGCGCGGAGTGACGTTCCACTTCAACCCAGACAGGAAATTAAAAGATGTAAATTTACTGATAATCGTTATCCAATTCTGCTATAGGAAATTGAAAAGAGTGTGTGAATAAAAGGGAGAACAAACAAGTCTCGCGCACGTGCACCGTGTGAGACGGTAATGAAGATGGAAGAATTCGCGTGTGCATGCGCCGAGGATGACTTGTTACTTCTTCATCTTTCCTCAGCTCTCGTCTTAGTCTTTTTTTTGTAATTATAATGATCTTCAACCATTACCGGGGGTATATTATATAGTTTCTACACGTAAATTTTGAAAATCTTTTCTCGGAGATAATTTTAGATAAAAAATAAAAGTGAATGTCATTGACTTTTACCGGTGAATTAATTTGTAAATTATTATCCCGAGTACATGTAAAAATTTTATAACGAGGTAAAAGATAATAATGGATTTTTTCGAATGAGTTTCGAATTTTAAATCAACATTTAAGTCGGGATTTAGTAGAATTTATTGCGGGTAAATAAATAGTGAAAAATGAATATAATTATAAATCAATTGCATTTAATTTAAGAGTTATTTTCGGTTCAGTTAATTTTTTTTTTGTTACGGAGAAAGTTAAATGAAAGAGCGCAAATTTTTATACTTTACTCGCGATAAATTTTTAGAGACAAATTCAATTTTAAGATAAAGAGAGGTACCGGTAGCAACAAAAAAATACAGTGTAATTTAAGTGTACCTAGTGAATTTATGCACGCTAATGGTAATTTAGGCGAAAGTGACTTAAATTTCTCGCCGCAATATTATCTATTCAATTCTTTCAACTGATTTCAAAAGCTACGGCGTATTTTTATTTGAAGATAGCGGCTCGGATGGAGGATAGACGAGAGAGGGAGAACGCGAAGATGAAATAAAAGTTGACGGAAGTAGGAAAAGAACGGAGATGAAAAATATTACCTGATCTTATTCTTTCTCTCTCGCTCGGTCTCTCTCTTAGGTATCTGCGCGTTCGACTAAATGTAATTATTTAAATGAATCGCGAATAATGTGCCTTTTCATGAAATTCATGAGTTAGCGCTTCTTATATATATATATATATATATATATATTTTTTTTTATAACGTTTGTAAATTCTTTTAGCGTTACTTTGGGTTTGAAATAAAAGAAAAAAAGGGTACCGATAGCGTTACGGGGAAAGACATGCTTCGAATTTTAAAAGTTGACACTACAGAATTTAACTTTCTCTTTTCCTTCTTTTTCGTCTTCCGTAATTCTAGATTGAACTTTTTTTTTCTTTCTTCTTCTTACGATGGATTTCGATTTTATTCACATAATATATATAGAACTATAATGTTTCAGGTTTTGAAGAATGTATAAGGTTTTTTCGAATTTCGTCGATGCTTTATTTTATTTTATTTCACTGGGGAGCTGATGAGTTTTCCATATGCAACGAGACTGACACCCACACCACCACTACGCGTTTTCTTTTACTTTTAAGATTGTGGCGCGTGCAGCAATCCATCCACGTAGCCAACGTGCCGAATACGTAGTTTAATCACGCGACGACGAGATAAGGTGATGGCGATCAATATCTGAGTTTAAACAATTTTCTTTATTCATCATCCACACCCGATAGTCTCTTATTTACATGCGAGTATTCTCCCGAGCTTTTGGTCCGAAGCTTTCAAAACACAAAATTGAGGTCTTTGAATAAATTTGGTTTTTACTTTGTTGTTTCCCTTTTTATAGCGTCCATTTTAAATAAAGATAAATATTTATTTACTTTAAAAATAAAAAGATAAAAAAAAAAAAACTTTTTAGCCTCATGAGCTAAAAAATTAATACGATTCAAAGAGCCGAGAAAAAGATTCAATACGAGGTGAAAATAGATTCAAAGTGGATAAATAAAATAAATAATTATATTTATGAATTCATATTACTAATAAATTTAGAAATTAAGAATAGTCTACAGTATATTTTACCCAAAACTAAATTTACGTAGAAGCTTCGTAGAATTTTCCCAAAACTTCTGTATTGAATATCTGGGATTTTGTATATCGTTTCGCAGAAAAATCAAAATGTTTTTCCTCATTTAAAAATAAACGGACACTGTGTAGCCTACTGTATAATATTTTAAAAAAAAACTTTTTCCCATTTAAAATAATATTGTTTATTATCCGCGATTAAAGTTATTGCGTGCGCGCGCACTACTCCCATTACGACACAGCGTTACAAATTTTGATCGCATATCGTCAATATTTTTATTTGATATTTTTACAACCTATTTACGACTTTTAAACGGCGTTTCATGTTCCTTCTCCTCTCCCTCCTCCCACCTCAACGCGATTCCCAGATTTAATTCGTCATAAAAAGTTGTAGATTTCTTCTTCAAATATTTTTCCTCCAAATTTTTATTTCGCCCGGATAAACTCGGTCATTTTTTTTTTTTTTTTGATTATTTATTCTTGCCGTCTTCAAATGATGACTATTATTTCCTGTTGAAACGGAAATGAGATTGGGAGAATATATTTCTAGGAGAAAACGTGTTCTGTAACTTGGAATTGCTCCGCGATCGCCATTACCGATATTCGAACCTCGTATATGATATTATTACCTTACTTCACACACAAACTCTTAATCTCTCGACTACTACTCTCATTCTTTCCAAGCAGTTCGCATTAAATAACTATTATTATTTGCTCGATGGACGCTCATCTTTTAAGTTTAAGGGCTCTATCTTTTATGGGATGGATGGAATTGGGTGGGTCATACTCGGACTCTGGCTAATTTACACGTAACATTGTATCGATAAGCTGGAAGGACACGTAATCGGATTAAATCGCATCGAGCGATGATGATGAGCGTGGTCCCTTTATTTATACACACGTAAAGAATGAGATTTTTACTGAGAAGGAAGGGTGGGAGAGGATGAATTTTTCCATCATAATAATATTAGAATAGATTCGACGTGTAAGAAGAGAGGGGAGAGAGAGAGAGAACGAAAGCAACGGCGTGTTATAAGTTGGGAAATACGTTTTTGGAAGACATTTTTGACGTGTGTATGAAGAAGAAATTTGCGTTATGAGTTTGGTAAACTCGATGAAGATGTCGTTTGTGGCTGATGGAATTTAAAAAATAAGAGAAAATCAAATTCCGGTCATTTTTTTTTTCTTTCTCCCCCATCCCATCTCTCTCTCTCTCTGTTCCCTCACTCTTCACTCTCTTGTCTTGGGTGCGTGGGGTAGATGTAAACACATCACCGACCGGATTTTTTTTTTTTTTGGGAAGGAAAGAAATGTTGGTTGACGTTTGATTATATACGCGCGGGATGATTTGTATGACCAACACGGATTATGCAAATTATTCAATTCGATCAGCTTCAATCACTTCAGCGATTTAAAATTCATGTAGTCAACTTTTGCCATCTTTTCTCTCTCCTTACACTATTTTTTTTTTCTCTCTCTCTCGCTCTCCTTTTTCTACATTTCCTCTTATCCGAGCTCTATTCTATTTTCGAAGATAGAATATGTTAGCTTCGTTGTTTGCATATATTTCGATTGCTGACACTCCTATTTTAGATTACGTGTTTCACGAAACTTTTTTTCTGTGCATTGAAATGTGGCGGGGAGAGAGAGAGGAATGAGCGCACGGGGGTGTAAGGAGAAAGTGAAGATTATTCAAAGATTTTCGTGTGTCGGAAATCGAATTCAAAATATCAACTTCAAATGTTGATTAAATCTCGTATTTATAAATATTGTAGAGCGTTTTCTAGTTTGCAATATGCCTTTTTTTTTTTTTCTTAAGAAAAAAATTTGTTGTACTGCGCATCAAATTTTAGCGTTATAAATTCATGTTTATATTGAGTTATGCGCTCGTGAATTATTGTATCGGAAAGAAGAAGGAGTTTTGAGATGTTATTTTTTAATTTTAACCATATGCTTTTATCGACAATGCTTAAACTTCAGTGTTTTATTGCAAATATATATTTTCCCTTTCCGGTTATTTAAGTATGTTTATTTATCTATCGTTGTAGATGGCTTGTTGTCGTACTCGATGCCTCAAGGAGAAAAGCGTGGACCGGAAATCGATCTTTACGACATGACTTACGACGGCGTAGAAGCGGAGAAATATCTTTCCGGAGGATTGGGTCAGTTGACTGATGGTCAAAAGGGTCAGGACAATTTCCGACTCGACTCTTACGGCTTCGGCAAAGGTAAATAGAAATGTTTAAAAAAAATCAATGTTATCAGGCGATGAGTGATGAGAGAAGGGTTAAGAATATTAATCGCATTCCTAAACGTCTTTTTTTTTTACTTAATTTGAAGGGTACGAATGGGTCGGATGGAAGAACGATACCGGTCACTTGAGACCGGTGGAATTAACTTTCGAGTTCGATCAAGTCCGCAATTTTAGCGCCGCGTACTTTTACGCCAACAATTTGTACTCGAAAGACGTGCAAGTGTTTTCGGGGGCGCGGATACTTTTTAGCATCGGTGGACAGTTTTATAACGGCGAACCGCTATATTTTTCTTACATGCCGGATTTAGCCATCGAAAACGCTCGAAACATCACGCTACGTTTGCATAATCGCGTGGGAAGGTTCGTCAAATTTCAAATGAACTTCGCGGCCAAATGGATGATGCTCAGCGAAGTTTCTTTCGAATCTGGTAAATAAAATAAATATAATTTCGAACGCAATTATTAAGCCGCTTAATATTTTATTATATAGTTGTTGCTTCGGGTAACTTTTCCGAAGAAACCGAACTTATACTACCGCCTTCCAAACCTGGAACCGGATTCTATCCCGAAGGAGATCGAGAAAACGAAGGAGGTAATAAACAGTTTTTTATGATCCAGTGGAAGCTTTAATTACCCCTAAGTAATTACCTGACTCCGCATTTTTAAATTCGTTTTTGGTCATTTTGAGATACCACTAGTTTACCGTACAATTGATGTTTAAAATAATATTTTAATGATGTCGGTGTTGTTTGTTTTTGTTTCGTTCGTTTATCCTAATTTCTTTTTTTAATCTCTAATTTTGTTTTCATGAACAATGACTATTTTCAGTAAGCACAGCGATGAGCGAAGATGCGTTGTCCAATCAATATATTGGATTAATAATCGGCGTTTTGGCGGCGGTCATTCTCCTTTTGGTGCTCATTATTTTCCTCATAATGGCTCGCAATCGACGACGAAAGCAGAATAATAATCACACCGTGCTGAAGCCGATGGAGAAGAGAGTGACCATTAATATGAAGGTACCAGATAATTGTGATTTGAATGTCACTGTTTCCCGGTCCATTTCCCCACCCTTAGGTGTTGCCATGCCATCTCTTCCGAGTTCCGCTGCTGCTAATATTAGTGGGACTCGGTTGACTAACAATTTGAGTGATAATCATAGTAAAATGCCTGCTTGTGTGCATGCTAGTCGTACGAAACTTCCTCCTCCTCCACCACCCCCACCACAATTTGCACCACCACCAATACCATCACCATCATCACCAAACCGCTTTCAACAGTCACGAGACTTTTTCAACAATAAAGTTAGGAAATCTAACGTTTTAGCAGATTGTTTAGCTAATAGCCCTCCAACCGCTCCAGAATACGAAACTCTCTTGATTCCCAGAAAATTCATTAGCAAACGTAATAACGACATTTACATGTAAAAATAAAATTTTAATCGGTTAAATCGAATATAGTTTTTTTCTAATTTTAACAGTTTATTTTTAAACGGGTAATTTTTGGTATTTATAGTTTTAATGAAAGAGTCACAATTAATTTTGTTAATGTTATTATTAAATCAACGCCTACCAGCGGCGTGGGGTAGATTTCTTCAATATGATGCAAGTCTTCAAAATAGCGCCCCTTTCCTTTAATTTAGGGAATAATTGAGCGCCGAGCTTGCGAGGCGCGAAAATTTTTTGGAAAAATTGACAAATTTAGCCTCTTTTTTGGACAAAATAATTAGATTTTTACAATATTTGGCTCAGTTTTGGCGCCCCAAAAGTTGGCGCCTGATGCGGCCGCATCACTGCATCACCCCACGCCACGGCCCTGACGCCTACTTAATATAATAAATTATAATATGTAAATACGAGTATAAATAATTTGAGCTGATGATTGAATTTTCTGGAACTTGAGAGATATTTCTGCAATTTTCTTTTTTAATAGGAGTAAAATCTAATTGTAGTGTACTATACAGTTTTATTTGGGGGTATTTGCTAATGGAAAGAATTTTTTTTTTTCAACTTTTTTTTGCATGTTAATTAATTAGAAGGGGATTTTTTTACGCATGTTTATTTTATAATTAATGTGTGGCTTTCACTTGGGTTTTTTTTTTTAAGCTTTATGTAGCACCGCACTTTTTTTTTTTTTTTTAAAAGGAACTAATGTTATTCTCTATTCACTAAATCATTTTTACATTTATTTTTATATGTACTTAAAATTATATTATTATATCTTAAATATAATATTTTATTTTTAAATCTCGTGTTATGCATATCAAGTCCATCTCTTAGTTAAGTTTTCTGTTGTGTTTATATTATTGTCGGCCCCATTTATTTTTTTTTAAATGGGACTCGCAGACAAACATAGGCATCGCTCTGGCAATGCACCAGTCCAGGTTAAAGGTAGCACATTCGCATCGGGCTCCAGCCTCCTCTACTTCGTCTTCTTCTTCTTCTTCCTCTTATAACTCTTCCCATTCCATTTCCGGTTCTCCTTCCAATTCTATTCGACCATCCTCACCTAAGAAACTCTTTAAACCTAACAAAAATCTCGCCGTAAATTCCCATTCGAAATTGCACAGTCAAGATGTTGATAAAGATTACGATTCTAAATCGAAATATGGCACTTGCTGTTATTACGGCGAAAATTACGTTGTAGTCGACGCCGAAGACGACAACGATGACCATATTTATAATAAAAATTACTATGCCTCTGAAATTTAAAAAAAAAAAAGAAAAAAAAACACATGTAAAATATTTATTACCTATTAATAAGTAATCTTTTTTAAAAATATTTTTGTATTTATTGGAATTTGGCTAAGGACTGCATCTCCTTACTCTCAAATTTATCTGATATATTTTTCTGAATGGGATGATGATTGTCGATGTCTATGATTGATCTGCTTTTTTATTATCTGTCATTTAATATTTTTTGTTGGCCGAAACCGATGGATTAACTTTGCATAACCGTAGACGGTTAATGTTTGAATACGATAATAATTAATAGGTGGCTTGTATGTGAATTTAACTAGATGATTTTAGTCTTTTTAAAATATTGTTTATGGAAGTCTATTATTTTATTTTTATTTGGTGTTTTAGTTTTCATTTGTGTAAATATTTTAACACTTTTGAATGAATTAAAGTGTGATTGCCTGTGACGCATGCATTTAAAAATAATTTTATTTTTATTGTTTATATTTTGTAATAATTATTATTATCATCTTTTATTTTCTTTCGATATTTTTAACAAAACTTTTTTTTCTGAAAAGGGACACTTAAAACTTCCGAATTTTATTAGAAGAAAATAGTTATTGCAGCAAAAATAATAATAATTGTAGGCGAGCACAGTACTGTTAGAAAGGCTTCTTGGTTTTTAAGATTTATACAAAATAATATTGCTAATACACTTATTGGCAATTACAATGAAGTAGATATTAGTAATTTTTAAATCTTAGATTAGTTTAATTCGGGAATTTGGTTTCAATTTTTGATAATTAGTTTAGATCGCGATTAAAAATTTTTATCGAGTTTTTACCAATTATTATCTTCAACTCAAATGTTGGATTTAAAATATTTAGCAAATTTACCGCACTCATTCATAACGCTATACAAATATCAATGCCTTAATTTTTGCTTGAAATCTGAACGGTTGCGAGTAAATACTGTATTGTATTATCATAAAAATCACTTTTGAGAAATATTTTCACGAAAGCTAATATTGAAGGCGTTTTATTTGTTATGAATATGTGAATGATGAAGTAAGTTTATTTGATCGAATTTGATATTGCAATTTAAAGACAAACTTTTTTTTGGAGTCTTGCTCTATTTACGGATTTTGCATCATTGACTTATACTAACATTGCATTTTGAAACGGAATGTTCATAATTTGAATGTGCACGGGTATTTCGTATTTGAATCCATCAAATTCTACTGCATGTTAAATTTTTTTTGTTTAAAAAATAGTTTTAAATCAGATGAAATTCTTCTCCAGATTTCAAATTTTCACCACTTTATAATAATCTTTTTCACCACAATCCACCAACTTTTATACACGATATTTCGCACTTTAAAATAATTATATTTTTTATTAATCGAAAAAAAAAAAAAAAAACTTATCTTATTTGACGCTGATTTTACATAAACCTTTTTGGTCTTTTCGACCGGCATGAACGCCCCTTTCCCTATTGTTTTCTTCCCTCCTATAAAACGGCACGAAATGTGACTGACTTAAGGAATGTTCTACCTTGACCAACCAAAAGGACCTTCGCATGAATATGAACCTGGCGTGTCGCAACAACTGTTCCCGTCAAGCTAATGGAAACATCTATGGTCAGGTGGCGCTTGAAGAACCTGATCCAGAGAAGACGTATTACCACCAGCCTTACCCAGGGGGGTTTCAAGATCCGTACAAAACTTCATCCGTTACCTACAGCTCAAAAAGGAAACTTCCAGTGGTTCCCAATAGCCCCGATTACACCGGTACGTTGTCAAGTTCTAGGGGTTAAATTTGCATATTTTTAAAAATTATTGTTTTTACATTTTTCTAGGGTCGAGCACTTCTCGAGAATATGCGGTGCCGGATTTAACGAAAACAACTACGTCTTTACCTCTCCTGGCTGGTCATACGCCTGTTCATGTGGCCAAATTACCGCACAATTTTTTTCCGCAACCACCACCGGAGCGACACTATGCAGCAACCGAAATATGCAAAATGCAAACCATTCAAGGAGTTAGCGGAAATACTATGTACGCTGTTCCCAATGTCGATCTCTTGAACCACGAAGAAAGTCCCGGGTTAACAATTTGCGAATTTCCAAGACATCGTTTAAGATTTTTGGAAAAACTAGGAGAGGGACAATTTGGAGAAGTAAGTTTATATTTAAATTTGCTAGGTTTTTACTACTTGTAATAATAAACTATTAATATTTAAGGTTAACCTTTGCGAAGCTGAAGGAATTCCCGAACTTGTCGATATTCCCACTTATGGAACTTCTAAACTAGTGGCTGTTAAACTTCTTAGGACCAACGCAAGTGATATCGCGAGGTAGAAAATCATAAATATAAACATTTTAATAAGCGTTTTAATAACGGAATTATTTTTGAAATATTTTACAGATCTGATTTTCACAAGGAAGTAAGGATCTTATCGAGATTACGAGATCCGAATATCGTTCGAATTCTGGGTGTATGTACCTTAGATGAACCTTTATGTATGATAGTAGAATATATGGAAAACGGAGATTTGAATCAGTTTCTTCAAGATCATGTGATTGATACAACTTTAGTACGGCCTACCAACGCCAAAACTTTAAGGTAAAGTTTCGATTTCTTTTTTAAAAAAATATAAAATGGGGGTTTAGACTATGTTAAAATGTTTAATTTCTTTTTTTTGTAGTTATGGCAGCCTTATATACATGGCTACACAAATAGCCTCAGGAATGAAATATTTGGAGAGCCTAAATTTTGTACATCGGGATTTAGCTACTAGAAATTGTCTCGTTGGTCCTTCCTATACAATCAAAATTGCAGACTTCGGAATGAGTCGCAGTTTATATGCAGCCGATTATTACAAAATTGACGGAAGAGCTGTTTTACCGATCAGGTGGATGGCGTGGGAAAGTATTTTGCTGGTAAATATTTTTGATCTATTGCAAAGTTTCTTTTTCCTGTGTGTGCGTGAACATTTTGTTTACGAACAATCTTTTTCAATTCGAGCAGGGAAAGTTTACGACGAAAGGAGACGTTTGGGCTTTTGCTGTGACTCTATGGGAAATTTTAACTTTCGCTCGCGAACAACCCTATGAAGACATGAGTGACGAAAAAGTGATCGAAAACGTCGGACATTTTTATCACAATGACGGTTTATGCGTGTTTCCTCCTCAGCCTATTCATTGTCCGAAAGAGATTTACGATCTAATGCGCGAGTGCTGGCAGAGGAACGAAGTAGATCGACCGAACTTTCGAGAGATTCATTTATTTCTACAGCGGAAAAACCTGGGTTATCAACCGGAAGTTTAGTATATAATATACAAGTCTATAATCGGCAATCTGTATTTTAAAACGGATTATACGAATTAGGCCGGAAAAGTCTATAGCACCCCGCGTTATGGTGAACCCAATACGTAGATTTGAACTGCTTTTTCTTTTTTATAAGGAAAGCGCGTTTGAACGCCACATTTCGTACGAGAAAGAAAACAAACTACAACCATCTCATTCAAGTGGCAAATGAATAGTCGCACGCAGATTTGCGATTAATTGTGATTTTTTTTTTTTAATTTTACTTACTAAATACTGTAGCTTGCCTAAATGATATTTGGTGTAAACGCTCAAAGATGCAACGACGAAGAAAGAAAACTTTCTAGTGCCTATATGATACCTCAAAGCGAGCGGTGTGTACAGTGTAATATGACGATTGAAATTTGTTTTAATTGAGCGGATTTTATATCTTCTTGGAATTATCGGAAAAAAAAAGCTACTAGAAGAGACTGCAATTTCTATACACGGAGACGTTTCTAACTTGTCTACAACAGAAAGAAAAAAAAAAGATGGGACTTTTTACTTAACAATCAGATGATGGGGAAATATAATTATATATATTGAACTCAAATGACTTGTAAAAATTTTTGAAAGAAAAGAAGAAAAAAAATAATGTGTGCAGCTGAATTTTATGAATAGTGGCTGCATCCTCCAAGTCCAAGAGTAGGCATATCATGTTCAGAATTATGTGTTTGATACATTGATTCACGCGTTTTTTCTTCCGGTTTATTTAATTCTATAAGGATTATTTTATTTTTTTTTTTTAGTTATTTTTCTTTCCTTATTTTATTTTTGGCATTCAGTTAAGACGTTTGAATTCTGGTTGGACGGGAGAGTAAAGCGCATTCAATACAAGTCTTTTCGACATTTTAATTCATTTTTACTGCCAATTCTTAAATTTTGAATAGTAACGCTTAAAAAAAAAAAAAAAAAAATGACGGATGAAAAAATGTATACTTCTTCAGACTAATTTTTTTTTTATATTTATTTAAATATGGTTTGTATTTTTTACGAACAATATCTTACAATGACGATTTTCCACTCGTTTCGTATACTCCTGTAATTTACGATGCAATAATTAATTAGATTTTTTTTTTTTAATTTTAAAAGCGGATTTTTATTTATAAATTATTAAGCGCAGCTTGACGCCGCGTTTATCAAAGAAAGTGATCTGTTTTTTATATCACGTTAATATGCATTTACTGTTCCATCCAACAACCTAATTTATAGATGGAATTGGGTTTTTGGTTATAAAGATAAATGCGTAATTCGCAATGAAAGATAAAATAATAAGAAAAAAAAATTGTATAGACGTTTATTTAATTAATAATTATTATTATAATATAAATGGTGTAGATGTACGAATAATTATCTTCACCTATTGTTTTGTTTTTTTTAAACATCTATAGGTTGATTGATTTTTTTTTTGTTGTTGTAAAAAAAAAAAAAAGAATAAGATTTCTCTCGGATAGTCTTGCATCTCTTGAAAGTGTTTTTTCGAGTTGGTCAACTCTTTCATTCAAGATAATACATTCTTTATGCCAATTTTATCTGCACTCAAAAAAGAAATACGGTACCATTTTATATTTAATAATAAACAAAAAAAATCTATTATGACATTGTAAATATTCAACCTCTCCCATTTTTTTTATAATTATTTTGCTTTTTTTGTGCGAACGTGTTTGTACATGTAGAAATTAAAAAAAATTCTCGATATTTTAAATTATTAACGTTCATACGTGCCGTCGTTTTATTTCATGTTCCTATAGATAAACACGAGCGTGCGAAGTATGATTTTACTTTGAAAAATTGAAGAAACTTGTGATTTTGTAAAGCTTGACAAAAACAAGAAAAATCTAATGTAAAATGATTACAATATGCATGGGAAAAATTAATTTCGTACTCTTAACCAGGTGAAAAATGTTTACTTCATTATTTTTATTTTAGTTAATTATGTGTTTCTTTTTTTACATTTATTGTAATTTCAATAAATTAGAATTTATGGCGTCATCGAGGAGTGTTTCCACAGTTGGAGAAGTAAAAAATTAGAAAAGTTGAAAGTAAAAATTAGGTAGATGAAAAATAATTATTTTAAGCAAATAAGAAAAAAAATCCGTAATTGTTTATGTTTCAGACAGTATAAGAAAAATGTTAATTACCAAAGCTAATCGTGTTTTTGATTTCATTCGAAGATTTTCATCTTCAGCCTTTAACGATTATTAATTTGAATATTATAATAAATTTAAATATTAATTGCGACTGCGATGACGTAGTCACTCGTTGAGACGGGAAAAAAACTAGTTGAATTTAAAACTGGTCAAAGATCAATGTGATTTTTGAGTTCATTTTCGAATGAGAAAGTGTTTGAAGTGGTCATCGATTTCCAGCTCTCTCTCTCTTATTTCAGGAACGAACAAAACTGAAAGATGGACGTCGTGGTAAGTAACAATTAAAATATAATATTGTTTTATGAGAAATTTATTTAAAAGATTTTTTTTTTTGGTTCGGATTTAGAATGAAGATTCTTCGATTACCGTGGAATTAGAAAAATTATTCGAGACGGATGATTCGATCGAGTCAACGGAAAAAGTCCTCGAGGTTAAAGTCGAAAAGAAAGACAACTTCGAAGCGATTTTCAGTGCCGGTAAAGCATACAATTTTAAAATTATTTAATAGTTATTTATTAGCTAGTTACTAATTATTATTATTAAGAAAATTTATTTATTTATTAAAATAGCAATAATATTAAAATTTAATTGTTTTCGTTCTTATTTTTATTTTCAGGAAATATGGCGAGTATAACCGGGAGCTCTGAATGCTGCGAGGAAATTGGACCCAAAGCTCAAAAAATTACTCGCAGGAATAAGGTACAGAAAAGATTTTTTTTTATAAATTTTTAAAATTTAATTACAGTGAAAATATAATTGCTGTATTTCGTAACGAAATCGTACTACAGTATTTTATATATTTTTTTTTCATTATTTTTTTTTTAAATATAAATTATTAAAATCTGTATGACAACTAATTTATTTCTCCCGGTTTTCAGAATAAAGCTTTCGCGACTCCGAAAAAAGATTCCGATCAATCAAAAAAGATTTTTGATCAACCGAAAAACGTTGCGGAACAACAGAAGGAAGTTGCTCAACAACCGAAGGTCTCGGATCATCCAAATACACCTAGTCCGGCTCAATCGAAAAAAGGTTTGAATCAATCGAAAAACAGTTCAATAATCGTGCATCCTAGAATAATAACCCTAATTTTTTTTTTTAGTTCAAAAGCAGCCTAATACGAAGATGGTTGGGCGTAAAAAGCTTGGCAAGCTTCCTACTTACAGCTGTACCGACTTAATACTGAAAGAGCCGATTCAAAGCGAAGAAATTCTATTCCGTTCTCCCGATTTTCCCTTGCCCGAGTATAGCAGCGGCGGCTACGTCCAATTAGAATACAGCTCCAAATACGTCGTCCACATGTCCATCATCTTCCTGAAAAAGAAGCAACGCGGTCAAATTTTAACCAGTAAGTTGAAACCGCGAGTCGATTTCGTAATCATCGCTCGCAACCGTAAATCCGACGAAACCACGAAAATTATTCGCTCCGTCACTTGTAAATTCGGAGAATTTTTCGTGTACGACGACGCCTACTGGAACAGCATCAACGTCACCAACCTCAAATGGTTCTACGCGCTGGAGGAAGCGGTGACCTTTCAGGTCCACGTCGAACCTTTTAGGCTAGCTCAAACGTCGTTGACGAACAACGGCACTTTGGTATGGAGTTTGGACAGGTACCTGGAAAATGAGGAGCTGCAGTTGAAAGGGGCTATCGAAGGCGTTCCGAGTCCCTACTTCTACACGGCTCGTCGCGGATACCGCGTCCAAATCAACGTCTGGATCCATCGAAAAGCGGGTAATGAGAAAGGCGTTTGGTTCGAAGTTTGTTTCTTGAGCGGAATGTACGACCACCAACTATCAAAGTCGTTTCCTCATCGAACCAGCATTACTTTGGCGAGGAACTACGAGCCTTCGGATAATCTGGTTCGCTGCGTGGAGAAAGATGTTGCCGATCAACCCAGGTATTTCATTTTCGTCGGGAGCAACACTCAAGTGGCCGGTTACGTGGTAGACAACGCTTTGCAGTACAAAGTAGTCATTGAAGCTCTAGCGGTTGGAAAAAAAAGTGAGTCGAAGGGTATTGCTGAAAACGTCGAAGATGACGCCAAAGTTGGCTTTATGGAGAAGGACGATGGGATTGCAAATGGTACAGAAGGCGGAAATAAAGGTAAAAGTCGCCGGGTTGAATATAAGAAGATAAGAAAAGCGGAACTACGAATGAGAAAAGCCGAAAAAATTGCTAAGAAGAGAGAAGGAAAGGCTATCAAAGCTCTTACAAAAGATGGAAAAGGTAATGTATAAATTTCTAAGAAAGCGAAATTGAAAAATGTTTTTTTTTTTTGATTTGTTTTTAATTAAAATCTTTTTATTATTGCAGGTGCTCCGGTTCTAAAAGTGTTGAAGAATGATGCTAATGGAGAAATTAGCAAATCCGATAACGGTATACAAAATAATTTCATTGGAATAAGAAAATTTATTAATTGATAATTATATAAAATGTTTTTTTTCTTTAACAGATGTTCTTCAAAATCGAAAACGAGTGGTGATCGTCGGATGTGAAGAAACGACGGAGGAAAACGATATTTTTAAGATCGAAGCGGATCTTAACACCGAAGCTGGTTACGATAAAAAGAAATCTGGTAGACCCTATTTTATTGATGAATAATTATTATTGTAATGTAAAAAATACTTTTTTAGTTGGTGCGAAACAAGGTGCTTTTCGAGAGAAAAACCGTAAAGTTGTCAGCGCCGAATCCGAAGAAAACGACATTTTTAAGATCCATACCAAAATTTTCGAAGAAAACTTTAAGGAGACCAGTTATGATAAGAAGAAGAAATCCGGTAGCGTAATTTTATTTGCCCAAAGATAAATTAAAGCAGAAAATTTAATTTTTTTTTTTTTTGGTTACAGGAAAGTTGCAAAAAAACCGTAGCGGTCTCAAAAAAGACGGACGAAAAAACAAATCTGCTGAAATGGACGAGAACGATATTTTTAAGATCGGAACAGATCTTAACGATGAAAATATATGTAATAACAGCTGTTGTTCAGATGAAAAACCGATAGGGGTAAATAATAATTCTTATGATTTTTTTTTTAAACAGCTCCGGAGGAAAATTATATGCTCCTGATTGAAGCCGATGTGATGACGATGGAAAAAGCAAACTGAAACGCCAAAACCCCACTCTAAAGATAACCGGACGTAGAGGTATAAAATAAAAGTAAAAAATATTATTTCATAAATCAATAATGTTTATTTGTGATCCAGAATGATGAAAGTGGAAAAATGAAATGAAATGACTATCGGAAATGATGCAACCGTTGAAGATGAAACGGATGTCGAAAACTTAAGCAATTCGAGGTACAGTATATTCTAAAAACGAAAACGGTGATTTTAGTTGATTGCTTTAAGTTACGAATTTTTTTTTTGTTTGATGATTTTTAAGAACTAGAGATTTAATTTCTTAAATTAGTAGATGCAAAAAAAAAAAAAAAAAAAAAAATCATTAATCTCAATGATACAAATTTTATTTTTTTTAATATCGGATTTTCGAATTAGTTGCCAGTATTTTATTTATCTTTTTGGTTTAAGAAAACCATAACTTAAATGCCATTAATTTAGTTTTTAGAATTTTCGTGGAAAACCTTTTCGCACGTTAAAAAACAGGAAAAATTCTAAGAGGGGGGAAAAAAATGGGACAATCATTGTTTAAATTTTGCATCATTTTAAGTTTTAAATTATTATTACACCGTTTTTAGAATGTAATATTTTTAAACTTTATTTAAGTTTAAAAAAATAAATTGCGTTAAATAAAATTCTAATTTATGAAAATGAATATTGTAAATCGGGAAAAATTCTTTTAATTAAGTTGTCTTTTTCGTCATTTTCCACAGAAGGTTTAAATTTACTATTAAAATGTTGTTCAATATGCAATCGTTAATATTTGCATTTGATGATTGTTTTAATTTTTGATAATTTTGCCCCCGTTAATTGTACCCTTTGAAACTATTGCGTCCGTCTGTGAATTTTGTCACGACGTGGTGTTACCAGAGCGAGTGGCTGATCGACGTACGGTAGGGGTGATCACAGACAGTGACAAACTTCATTGGGTGTCCTGGCGCCGTTGAAAGAAGGTGTGCGGCAGACGTCGTCTTTAGAAACTAATTAATAGCCTACATACAAGATTTAATTTCTATTGTGCTTTTTTGTTTTACCATCGGCGATTTGTGTCCTGATCGGCATTTCCAAGCAAATCGGATGAAATAGGCTACGTTTTATTTTCCCATCACCTTTTTGTTTTGCTAATTATTGAAACACTGTAGGTGATGATCGAAGCTATTCTGATAGACGGGAAAATAAAGAATATAAATTATTTTATTATTTGTTGACTGAAAACGGCAAACTTGCGATGAATCAGCCAATTTTGAAATTTGGAGGTTTCCCGCTAAATGGCGATACCGGTTACGTAGTTAAAATTACCTTGGTTACGTAGTACGGTAGTAAAACGACGCGAGCGCCAAAAACATGTAGCGGCGGCGTTTCGAACTGAACGAACGTGAAATTTTAAAGCTCCGATGTGAAATTTCCACGCGGTTTTTCTTCAGAATTTTTAATTTGCGGTGATGCGGTAATATTGTAAAATAATTTAATTAATTATCTATAACGTGCTTATCGCGCGAACCAAGTGTAAAAACTGGTAATTTGGTTTAATTAGAAAGTGTCAGTGTTGGTAATAATTGTGCGTCAAAATTAAGCCTACTTGTCAACGTGGATCAAGCGAGGAGTCTGATCTCTTTGAACCAAGAATCTTTAAAGACGAGGTATAATAATGAATATTTGGTTAATCAATTAATATATTCTGTGATTAAAATTATAAAAATGACTAATCTTTACAGGGCGGTGACCGTGTGTCGGTAAAGCTTGGCATATTCGTGTATAGTCTACTGTAATGTAAGTACAGTTACTCAGTTTTTTTTATACAGTACGGTAGTGTAATTCTATCGTATTTGATTTTTATCGAGCATCATGAAGTCAAATGCCAAGTAAATTAAATGCTTTCGTTTGATTAAACTGGTAATCTCGTAAATAATTGACATGTAGGAAATGTATAGATTATTATGCGAATATGCGCCGTAGATGTAGTTGAATTCCACAACGAACTATTTTGTAGGCTACATTTTACATGGAGGATTTGTGAAGGTTTGAAATATTTCAGGTATTTTGTTGTTAACGCAGTGCAGTAGGCCGTAGAGTGTACAGCATCCTTAATTAACGTGTTGCAATAATTTAATGTAAGTGATGAATTTTATTTGAAGCGTAAAACAATTATTATTGCGGAACAGTGCTGCTGATGAGAAGAAAGAATTGTATTTTTTTCTTCTTTAATTAACTTTATTTTTTGATTTGTGAGTGAACGTAAGATGGGTATTAAAGCATTCTCTAGATTTTAAAATTTTCGTGCGAGATCGTTTTGTTTTGAGACAGTTTTGATCTGTCGAATTTTTGACATCGCATTGATTTATTTTGAAAATCATTTTTATTATTCAGGTCTGTGGTTTCTTCGTATTGCTTTCCGAAATTGGCTTTTAAGTACATGTACTGTACATGTAAATTATGATAGCAAAATTCTTCTCTAGGAGCAGCAGCAGCATCTTGCAATAATTTTTGGAATCTTTTCTTACTGCTGATATCGCATGTCGCGGTTATCACTCTTAAAATTTAATGCAGTGGAATTTTCATCTATAGGGTGTCTCAGAAGTAACGCAAGATGTAATTTTGATAAAAAACGCAGGTTTTTAATTAAAAATTAAAAAAAAA
>JAQGAZ010001851.1:0-23619 GCA_034692225.1 Polydesmus complanatus | reverse complement strand
GTCCACACTCCAACGTCATAAGCATTAGAGTTAAGGATAAGAACGAGGTAAAAAGCTAAACCGCAATCTCTCTAATGACCTTGTTTTCTCCTACTGTAAAATTGCGGCAACCCCTCATTTTTTTTTAACTTAATTTTTTATTTCCCTCGAATATACGAGTGGTAGGCTACAGTATTAAAAGCAAAAGAAGATGACAAACATAAAAATGGGAATGAGGAGAGCAGGAGGAGGTGTGCACACCTTCATATTTCAAAGTGCACGCCGTCATTTTGAAGAATGCCCACCCTTACATAATATTATCGGAGTGCACACCCTTATACTGTATATTGGAGTGCACACCCTTACATATGGGAGTGCACATCCTCGTAAATCTGAAGGCACACTTTCATATTTCAAAGTGCACACTCTTATATTATTTAAGATGGTACACCTTCATAATATTATTACAGAGTGCACACCCTTGTACTTTCCATTTCGTTCGTTATGACGTAGGTCCTGTACGTGTACTTTAATTAAATCCATTCCGGAATTTATTAGTGACCCTCCCTGCTCGACAACGCTTGTCTATTGATGACGTGTTAGCTGTCACCGGGAAGAGACAAGCGATGAGCGCTTTGCAATGCATTTACACTTTGACATCGCTATCATCAGTTGTGCGTTTGCCTGGACATTTGGAAAAGCCGTCTGCGTTTGAAAAAGTTTGGCGTGGTTTTGCAATTTCTCAACAACCGCGTGGTCGAGTATTACTGTTTATGTAAGTTTTATTAATTGTAAAAATTGAAAAAACCGTCATCTAAAAAATAATTTATAATCAAAGCTAAAACTTGGATTAAGTACTGTATAAAATTTAGTAATTATGGAGGAAACCGACGAAAACGTCTTGGAGAGAATCAGAAGGTAGGCCTAACTATTTATTCGCATTGACTTTCTCTCAAATCTGAATGGGGAATATTAGCACCATAATAATTATGTTTTATTTACTTGTAGAAGACCGAGCATAACGATGCGATTCGTGCTGCAAACTCCGTCGCTTCAACGCCTGGTTCTGATGAAAGCATTGGCTCATTTGTGGACTCAAAGTGACATTTTCACTCAAGTGACGCGTTTATCAGGTTCCGCAATAAGACAAGAGTCGAGGGAATGGAACGCGTTGGAAGAGAAAGTACAGATAAAAGTCTATACTCTTTTATTACCCGAACGGTTAAAAGAACAGCTCTTAAATTTAGTTAAACCACTGGGGCAGGAGCTTTACTTCTAGTGCTTTTATCATCGCGACCAGTCAATAATTAATAACTTTCAATTTTTAGAACATTTGCTACCTCAACAACTACGCTGGACGATGCACGGAACGATCGATTATAAGACAACGGCGGAGTTGATGGTGACAGACGAGAGAGTGGACGTCGTAAGACGCTATGATTAGCTTGCATCAACTGTCTAGAAGATGAAGCACGCGCGTTTTTTTAAAGTATAGATAAAGAACGCAGACAAGAGTATGTGAATATGGTGAAGATATAGCTTTCTTTACGGGCACTTTTACTGGCGATATGGCTCCCTTACTCAGGTATTATTACTCGGAGGATCCGGAATGGGGCTTTTAATTACTTGCGTGGCTATTTATAAAGATGATATGTAGAGGCAATGTAGCCACGTACAAGTATTTGTTTAATACACTAAGCCAAAGAGATAAAGAGCAAGCGTTCGAAAAATATGAAGTGGTATTAAACTTCCGTAACCGCCTGTTTTCTGGAAGCAGCCTGCTGTACTATTTGTCGATGATGGACGAAAGTCAAGTGGATCGAGGGTGTATTGTTGAGCTACTCATGCGTTTGTTAGCTTGGCCCCTGCAACCTTTATTTGTGGAAGCGGCGGAGTGTGGCTGGCAGTTGATTGACAGCCGTGCTCGTTCGAGGGTATTGCGTGCCATCATTCTTCAAATATTGTCATTTGTTTTGTGTGTGTTGGCGGTTGAGCACGGCTGAATATCAACAACGATTTCTAACTTACGATGAGCTTTTTAGAGAGTTATTACTCGCCAAACAGGAAGAATTGATTACACTGGTTTTGGACGTTGCGCCTTCGCAACAAATACTAGCATTGTGTGACCGATACAATTACTTCAAGCGAGTGTTACCGGATGATTGTATAATACCTAACGAAGCGCTGAATAAATGCAAAGAAGCAGCCGCTTTGAAGAGCTCAAATGAGCCTTTAGATGAGGAGAAAAGAATGAGGAGCCCACATCTCACTCGACTTGTCAACATTGTGATGGAAGACAATTTTAAGAGAAGATGGTAATTGTTTTTGACTTTTTATTTTATTTTTTTTAAATATTTTTTTACTAATCAAGACTTTGTTTTATTTTTTAGAATTTGATTGTCAAGTTGATGTTTTATATGTTTGTTTGTTTCTTCAAATCGGTTTGCTTAGACTTTTAGAATTATTTGTGTAAAAATATGCTTTCAGCAACATCCATAATAATTTTATATCAGTGATTATATAGGCTATGTGCGTATAGAACAAAATTTTATTGACATCGAATCAATTTATGATTTTACATCAAAATATTTGCATTTAAAGAATAAAATTAATGTAATACAGTATAGCTTTTATACACAATTTCTAGAATTTTTTCGTAACTTTCCCATAAGGAAAACCGTGTGTGACTGTTCAGGCAAGGAGTTATATAACTCCTTGGTTCAGGGACACCGAACAGGTTACGAAAAAATAAAGAGACAGTGGAGACAGTAATTATTCATAGAGTGATCAGCACCTCATTTTAGTGTAGATATTTGTTGATTAAGAGAGGAAGATGTCCGCAAGAAAAACAAATATAAGGTCTATCCGTTTGCTTTACCCAAATGTAAGGCAAATTCATGAATATGACGTCACCAATTCGTCTCATTACGCTAAATTTGAAAACTTGCAAACGGACGCTTTTTTATTGAGAAACGGGATTGCGCATGCGTATTGGACGCGTGACGAAAAGTCTGAGAATTTGCTGTGAATTTATAAATATAGAAAACGTAAAATATAATTTATATAAATGTCCTCACTGTAAGAGAAGTTGAATTCATTTTTAAAACAAAAATTTTAACAAAATTTCACTTGGTCAAACGCTGACGTCACATGACATTCAAATCCGAATGGCTATAAAGCATTGCATGTCCAGTACTGTACTGGGTATGCCAAAGCTTTAAAGCCTGGTTTACACGAGTCAAGTAGATAGGCGAGTACTCGGCTGAGCACTCGGTCACCAGCTCGACCGGCTATTCGACTCGCTTTTTTTTTTTTTTTTTTTAAAAAGTGTTTAAACGAAGTTTTTGGGAATATGATTTTGCGCGTGCGCAGTGTAACAAATTTAAAATTTGAGAAGTAGGCGGGAAAGTGGTATCTTTTGGAAGGTGTTTATTATAAATTAACAGTCTTTTCTCGATTTAATTTTATTGATAATACCAATGAAACACCAAGACATTATATTATTATGGATTCTTTGTAGTATGATTCGTCGTTGGCAAAAATAAAAAATAAAATGAAATTAATAATTTAAATATTTACCGTAATTAATCTTTTGCGAATTTATAGTTTCGCTTTTTATGTAATAACGTTGCAAAAATGATCTATTGATCATTTATTAATGCAAAAACGTAAAAGCAACAATAATAATAAACATTTTAGACGTAATTAGCAGACGACATAGCTACTCGGTCACGAACTCGGCCAGCTACTCTGATTTTCACTCGACCTCTCGACTCGCCCAAATACTCGCTCAGCTACTCGACTTGCCACTCGCCAAATCGTTTACATGAGTCGAGTAACCTTGATTTCTCGGCACGGCTACTCGACTCGCCCGTTTACTCGACCCGTCTAAACCGGGCTTAAAGCAGACGAGACAATGCATTAGGTAATGCATTATGCTAACGGACACGATGGCAGAGAATGCATTCGAGGAAACGGACGCACTTTTGGAAAAAATGCAAATAATTATAGCAAACGGACAGACCTATAGTTGCTATAGATATAGAATAAATAAGTGGAATTTAAATTTTAATTAACTTTTTTTTTCCTTGTTATTCGGAAAGAACTTACACGGCGTGAACCACTTTGCTCATCATCTTTTCATCGGATCGAAGGGCGTAGAAATCGTCTTCTTCCGACTCTTCTAACTCCTTCATTGAATCGGTTGAAGATGAGCCCTGAACCAGTAAGGAGGTCAACGGATCGGCTGATCGGCGATTGATGTCGTTGGTTGAGGAAATGATGTTCAGAGCCGACGATGAAGACGTCAAACGCCGATAACCGATCAATTCAATGTTCTCTTCGCACATTATCAATTCGAAATTATGTTTAAAAATGACGAGGGAGAAATATTGTTAATTTTAGGTAGAACCTATTAAAAAAATACTAACTTTTCCTAAATTCGGTGAATGTTATTGGAATTTAACTGCACGTTGAAAAATGTTGTAAATAAAATTAAGAACTATTTTGTGGATTTGAAATTTCGCTCGTTATGACGTACTTTTAATATTTATTTAACCTGTTCCGTAATCGACAACATTCCACGTGATAAGCAGCGACCGGGACGAGACAAGCGATGAGCGCTGTGCTTCGGTTTTACACTTAACATCCCTCTCAATTGTAGTGCGTTTGCCTGGACATTTGGATATTAAGTTTCTCCAGATTTTACTCAACAATTTAATGGGAAAATATTGCTGCTTATGTAATAAGTTTTTGTTTATTTGGTGAAAGTTGATTATAGTTCCAACTTCCATCGGTTATACTTATCTTCTGCCTTCTGGAGATATCTTAAGGTAATTAATTAAGCTCATTGACTCTCTGAATGACGGTCTATTATAGTAATGTGTTTTATTTGCTTGTTTAAGAGTAGGCCTAATAAAAGATGCATTTTGTGCTTCCAACTCCATCAGTCGAACACCTAGCTGCGGTGAAAATAGTCGCTCGTTTGTGGACTCAACCCGACATTTTCACCCAAATGGCGCGGCTAGTCGATTGCGAAGAAAGTCAACAAGCCAAGGCATGGGGAGCGATCAAAGTCAAGATCAAAGTCGGCTCTTCTATTTCCCGAACGGACGAAAAAACAACTTTTCCACTTCATTCACCCGCTGGGAATGGAGATCATTACGTGGTGCGATTATCATTGCGTGGAGAGGAATAATTTTCAATTGTTGGACAACTTTTTATTTCAACAACTGCGTTGGGCGATGCACGGAACCATTGATTACGCAAAAACGGTCGAGTCAATGGTGAAAGACGAGAGAGTGGAGATGGTCAGACGCTATGAATTGGCTTGCCTCAACTGTTTGGAGGATGAAGCGTGCGCGTTGTTTGACGGTATGGGCGAAGAACCGAGACAGCAGTATGTAAATAAAGTGATCAGTATTGGGCTTTTCGATCACCACCCGTTGATAGTTTTTTTCACTTGCACTTTAAGCGGTAATGTGGATCACTTGCGCGAGTATTTTCAACCATTGATGTTGCTACGTCACTTCTCATTGTATAATTGCCTATTCCGAGAAATGCTGCACACTGGTCATCGCGCAGCGTGCGAGTATTTGTTCAAAAAACTCGACCAACGAGAAAAAGTGCAAGAGTTCGAAGAATGTCGAGAGGTAATAGAGAACCATAGATGTTTCACTTCTACTTCCGGAAGATTGTATTATCTGTCACTTATGAACGAGGACCAAAGGGGACAGATGTCCTAAGTGCTTTTACAACATTTGGCAACTAAAAAAAAAAAATATTAAAACACAAATGTGTTAAGTGCTCATTTACCACAATTGTGCATTTAAAATCCATTCTTTACTGCTTAGTTACCACATTTGCCACTGGTAGTCTCGCATTGCCAAACAAGTTTAAACACGTTGTGTTTTGTATGAATGTCATCATTTTCTTCAACATTAAGCAGCTTAGTAAATTTGTATCATACTTATTACAATGATCTGTAATTAAAAAAGAAAAATAAGTTATAAAAAAACAATGGCATCGAGAGGAAAGAAGCTAGTGGAATTGGCTCTAAATTCCATAAAAAATCAACATGAGAGTAAAAGTGCTCAAGCATTTGGTAAGTTTGTGATACCGGTACTTGTAAATTGATACATTTTATTCTTTTTTAAATTCATACATTTTTTAACAATTAGACAGTGACAATGACAGCAAAAATAAGAGAGATTTTGATGATGAAAATAATAGTGAAAACCACGGAAAAGACAACGAAAATGAGGTAGAAATTGACAATGAAAACGACGAAAATGAGGTAGAAATTGACAATGAAAACGACGATAATGACAGTAAAATTGACCATGAAAATGACAAAGAAAACCATGAAAAGGAAGGAAAAATAGAGGTAGAAATTAATGGAGAATTTAAAGATGAAAATGACGGAGAAAATAACAATGAAAATGGCGAAAATGATGGAAAAATAGAACAAGCAAATGCAGTAGAAATTAATGGCCAAATTTATGAAAATATTATCATCGAATATGAGGTAGAAATTTATGAAGAAAATGATGGCAAAAACGATGGAGATGAACACAGTAATGTGGATAATATTGATGAGAATTTAATAAGAACCATTTCTCCAATTAACAATGAAACAAATTCAGATCACTCTTATCATCCAATGAGCAATGATTCAAGTGACACTGAAAGTGAAGTCTCAGGTAATTGTTAACTAATCTATATTAATGCTGTTAAACTTATTTTATGATTTTAATATTTAGAACTAAATGAAGGTGAATTACAGTCACTTGATGATAAAGTGGGAAACAATACTGAAGCTACGGAAGGTATAAATCTTAAAATTTTATTTAATAATAATTATTTTTATTTAATTCATTAATTAGTTGGGTTAAAAAATCGAGCTAAAAGAGCTAGGCCAGAAACATGGAAAAGAAACATGACAAAAAAGCTAAGACAAAGTGGACAAGAATATACGAATCGAAATGGGAAAAAAGTTACGAAAAAGTTGCCCAGTAATGTTGATTGTTCGAAGTGCAGGTGAGTTAATCTTGTTATTTAACAATTTAACATTGCATGCACAGATTGTTTAAGAAATAATTGATCTTTCAGGTTCCATTGCAATGACAACTTTCCAGAAGAATTGTGCACAACATTATGTAATGATTATTGGAGTCTAGGAGACACAGCAAAACAAAAGATTTTTTTAGCTACATGTGTGAAAACCTTTGCTGTTAAAAGAAGAAACGTATTTGCATCTAATGCAAGATCAATTTCAAAAGCATTTTTTTTGCCAAAGGAAGAAACTCAAAAATGTGTATGCTTAAAATTTTTATGCTCAACTTTGGCATTTAGTCACAGGTTCTTGGATACGTTGGATTTGTCAAGCAGTGGAGTTTATGTAGACCATGATAAAAGAAAAGGAAAAGTACCACCTAATAAGACTAAGGATTATGATGTTGAACGAGTTAAAGAACACATAAATTCCTTCCCTAGAGTGGAGTCACATTATTGCCGAAAAAAATTAAAAAAATTATATCTATCTTCAGAGCTTAACTTATCTACAATGTACAGATTGTACAAAAACGAATTCTGCATTAATAATAATTTAAAACCTGTTACATTTTTTGTTTATGACCAGATTTTTCATGCCTATGAACCATCATTTGCCTTTTTTATGCCTAAGAAGGATCAGTGCTACGTGTGTAATGCTTACCGAAATGCTATAGATAAAGAACCATTAAGAGAAGAATTTGAAAGACATAAAAATAGAGAGAATGATTCCATGAAAATGAAAGAAAGTGACAAGGAATCTGCTTTAATTGATAATGGAGAAAAATTTCGAGCCATTTCTTTCGATCTCCAAGCCATCCTCACAGTGCCATTTGCTGCTGAAAACCAACTTTATTATAAACGAAAGTTAAATGTGTATAACTTTACTATTTTTGACAGTGCTAAAAAGGATGGTTTTTGCTACGTATGGGATGAGTGTTGTGGCTTTACGGGAAGTAATGAAGTAGGAACCTGCTTAATTAAATATTTTTTACAGTTACCAGTTACAGTTCAACATGTGGCTGGGTTTGCTGATACTTGCGGTGGACAAAATCGAAATAAAAATATTTGTGCTGCTATGCTCTATGCAGTTAATCGGATTGATAGTCTTAAAACTATTGATATAAAATTCATGGAAAGTGGACACTCGTATCTTGATGCTGATTCAATGCACTCAACAGTTGAACGAAGGCGAAAACACCAAAAAGTTTACAGCACTGGAGAATGGGCAATTCTCATAGGTACTGCAAGGATTAATCCACGCCCTTATTTCATCAACACACTTCACAACTTGGATTTTTATGATTTGAAAAAGTTAGCTACAGATTCTATTCACAACACAAAACACCATATTAATAATGGAAAAAAGGAAATAGTGCATTGGCTTAAAATAAAATGGCTTCGTTTTGAAAAATCAAGATCCCATGAAATACAATTCAAGTATAACTTGAATGATTCTCAGTTTTTTGTTCTGGACATTAATGATAAGAGAAATTGTACAGTAATACAATGGAAAGATGTTGGCTTAAACCCAGCTTACCCGAGTCAGCTTCCAATTAGCAATGCAAAGAAGAAAGATTTACTTTTTTTACTGGAGAAAAAAATTATTCCTGAAAGTTACCGGCACTATTTTGAAAATCTACCATCTGCAAGCAGGTTAAGACAACAAAATTCAGATGAAGAAGAGTAATTTTGGTATTAATAACTTGTTTACTAGTTGAGCGCAACTAGTTTTTAATGAAAAAAAATTTGCGGTATTTTTAATTTGGCCATTTTAACCTCATAATATTATGATAATTTTTACTTTTTAAAAATGTTTCCAAAGGTGTTAAGTACATTTGCGACGGTGTCACTTGTGTTAAGTGACTATTTTTGACATTAGTATTTTTCGAAATTGATTAATAAACTTGTGTACACCAAAATAAGTTTAATGGCCTTGATAAAGTAATTAAGTGATGTTTATAATTAGTAAATAAAACAATAAATAGTTTTAAATACGTTGCTAAACACTAATAACAAACCGCGAACATTTAAATTCAATTATCTCGGAATTACCATTTTGTCACTTACCACAAGTGTGCTCTAAGGTGACGCTAAGCTAATGGCAATAATAGACAAAAAATTCAATAGTGAACAAAAAATTCAATAGTGAACAAAAAATTCAATAATGAACAAAAAATTCAAAAATGAACAAAAAATTCAATCATGAATAAATAATTTAATGAAAATGAATAAAAATTCAATCAAAATAAAAAAAAAGTTTAATTAAACTAGAAAAAAATTTAATTAAAATGAATAAAAAATTCAATGAATATTACTAAAAAAATCAATGAATATTAGTAAAAAATTCAATGAACATAAATGCAAATTTTAATAAAACTAAAACTCTTTTATAAATTCATAAAACTCGGTTATTAAACCAAAAAAAATTCAGAAAACTCATAATCAAATTTAAAACATCTATTAAAACAAATTAAATTCAATGAAAAAGAATAAAAATTTAAAGGAAAATAAATAAAAATTTAAGTATAAAGAAAACATTTTTAATTGCAATAAGTACCATAAAATATTCAATGCAAATAAATAAAAAATTCAATGCAAAGAAATAAAAAATTCAATGAACATTAATACAAAATTTAATAAACATGAATAAAAGATTTAAATGAAAATAAAACAAAATCATAAAACTCGGTTAATAAGGCACAAAAATTAATAAAACTTGAATTTAAAATATCTTTTAAAACAAATGAAATTCAATGAAAACGAAAAAAAAAAATTTAAATAAAAATTAAAAAAAAAACATACAGATAATAATACATATTTTACACAAGCTTTAAGAAAGAGCTAAAAGTCCCTCTCAAGGTCATTGGGCATCCAAATTAAATGAAAATGAATAAAAATTTAAGTATAATGAAAACATTTTTAATTAAAATAAGTACCATAAAAAATTCATTAAAAATGATTGAAAAATTCAATGAACATAAATACAAATTTGTATTTATGTTCATTGAATTTTTCAAACAGAAATTTAAAAAATTTAATTTTTTTTTGATATTATTTTAAAAAAATATTAATTTTTACTTGACATGATAAAAATGCAAAAGTACGGGAGGGGGCTTAAAGAAATCACTTAAATAAATTTTTTTCCTGATTTTTTTTTTAAATAAAGTATTTTATTCTTAAAAAATAATAAAATTTTCAAATTTTAATAACAATAAACTCAATCATTAACAAGTAATTCAATGAAAATAAATAAAAAATTCAATGAAAATAACAAAAATGAAATGAACATAAATGCAAGATTTAATGAACATGAATAAAAGATTTAATGAAAATAAAACTCAAAATAAATTCATAGAACTCAGTTAAGTCACAAAAAACTCATAAAACTCATAATTGAATTTAAAATATCTATCAAAACAAATACGAAATTCAATGAAAAAAAATAAAAAATGAAATAAAATTCGATTATAATGAAAAATGTTTTAATTAAAATAAATACCTAAAAAATTCAATTAACATAACTAAAAAATTCAATAAAAATAAATAAAAAATTGATGAAAAAATGAAAATAAAACTCAAATAAATTCATAAAACTCGGTAATTAAGTCACAGGCACAGGGTGAGGACTAATGTCATGGCTTGCAGCACCATGAAGGAGCAAAACTTTGTCCTCTCCCTGCTTTCACAATGAAGAACCTGTGTTATTTAACACAATACAAACCCAAATTGTTGGTGATAATTATTAACCTGATTTAAATTAGGTTTCTGCACTGTCTACATAAATAAATAAACATAAATAAAAGATTTATTGAATTTGAATAACAGATTTATTGAATATGAATAACAGATTTATTGAATATGAATAACAGATTTATTGAATATGAATAAAAGATTTATTGAATATGAATAACAGATTTATTGAATATGAATAACAGATTTATTGAATATGAATAACAGATTTATTAAATATGAATAACAGATTTATTGAATATGAATAACAGATCTATTTAATATGAATAACAGATTTATTGAATCTAAATAACAGATTTATTGAATATGAATAACAGATTTATTGAATATGAATAACAGATTTATTGAATATGAATAACAGATTTAATAAAAATAAATAAAAATTCAATCAAAATAAAATTTTTTTTAATCAAAATGAATTAAAAATTCAATGAAAATGAATAAAAAATTAAATGAAAATAAATAAAAAAATCAATGAAAATGAATAAAAAATTCAATAAAAATGAATAAAAAATTCAATAAAAATAAATTAAAAATTCAATAAGAATAAAAAAAATTTAATTGAAATGAATAAAAAAAATGTAATTGAAATGAATTTTATATTTCCAATGGATTTATATTTCATTTTGATCTACGGTAATTTTTTATTCTTCATACGAAACAATGAGAATTCATCAAAATTGAAAAACAAAACTCGAGTGAAAAATGTGAATAGAGGAATAAAATGGGGAACATGGCCAACTTTAATAGAGAAAAAGCCTTGAAAGCGACTGCCAGCTGTCAACAGTTTATTTCTTTATTGCCAATGAATTGGCTTCTAAAAAATGTTGAAATGGCTTCTCAAAACGTTGAAGATACTGTACATTTAAATAATAAAAAAAGACAATGGTGCAACACATCGAGCTTAGTGTCTTTAAACAACAAAGGCAAAAAACATGGCGACAACGTGGGTAGAAAACAACAGCATGAGGTGTTCGAAATGTAACACGTCATATCTCCGGTTATAATCAACGTTATGGCATCAGTGTTGTTTAAAAGATATTCTAACTTTAAAGGCAAAAAATAAAAATGAAATTGTGAAACTTTGATAAGAAGAGTTAAGAAGCATGCTTCGTCTTTGAGCGATGAAAAGGAAAAGAACAGAGAAGAAAGGTGGAGCGCGTGACGTAAAAAGCCGCTGCAGAGCAACTGCGGAGCTTTTAAGATGCGCCATCTAGCGCCATCACACAAACTTCAAAAGCAGGAATTTCAAAAACATTTGCAGCTACATAATACTCCAGTATTAGTATCATTGACAGAGAATAATGCCATTAAAAGCATTAACGACTTCTGGATTTTTAAGTGCTCCACATAGTTCATACTTTCATTTTATTGATTGAAAACATGGTTCCGCTAATCCGTGATCTCAGTTTGATAAATCCGCTCATCCGTCTTATTTGAAAGAGTTTATACACAAAATAATAAACATTAAGTGAGTGCAACCCAAAATATACATAGTTTTAAAATAAGGTCAACCATTTCAATCCAATAAACCACACTGGCTTGCATTTTTGTGGGGATTAAATGACGCTACAATTGTTTACAAAAAAGGCACAACAGCCCAATTGTCCCTTAATCCCATTGTAAATTAACAAAATAAAAAATTTAAAATTGAAAGAAATTGCATGGTTTTAAAAATTAATAAGTAAATTAAAGAAACTCAAAAAAGTCTCCAACAGCTACATAGGCATAAGGTGAAGCTCAAAATTCTTGGGATGGGACAATAAAGACCAGAATGCATTTGCCAGTTTTGTGCTACCTCACAAGGCACAATTTAAGCAAATTAAAATAAAACATAAAAATGAAAATACATCAATTTTTGTGTGTGGGATTTAGCTTCCAGAAATTAGTATTTTAAAGGTTTCAAATTCGTTGATAGCTTTAAAGATATTAATATATAGGTAAATACATATATGAAATGTGCAGTCAAAACTCAATTATCCATGGTTTTGCTCCGCATTTGTCACACCAGTGATTATCACAAGATAACCAAATGTTTACTGTTTATACCTGGGATAATGTAATTATAAAGAGCATAGCATTAATGGAGAAATGTCGACAAAATGACTATGAGTGGAGATGTAGTTGTCTACAAACCTTTGCAGGTCACATGTCCAGCCCTGGCGAAATTGCTATATTTCAAGTAATGAGTTTTTAAAGATTTACAATGTAAAATGTTTTAATTTATAATTAGAGGGTGCAGCTCTTGAGTTGTTATGCAGTTTGAAGGAAGAGCACAGACGAGTGTATGTAAATAAAGTAAGAAGTAGGCCTATTAGACTTTTCGTTCAGCACCATTTGATAGTTTTCTTCACCTGCACTTTTATCGGGGATGTGACTCGTTTGCACCAGCATTTTTGAATAAACTTAATAAGGTTTCGAAGTCGGTCCTCGTTGAATAAACTCCTATTCCAAGTAATGCTACCCGTAGGTACTCGAGTGACGTGTGAGTATTTGTTTAATAAACTCAACCACCGAGAAAAAGAGTGGGTTTTAGAAGAATGTCGATTGCAAAAATTGGGCCAGAAACACGCGTCTTCTACTTCCGCCATCTTGTATTTCTTGTCATTGATGGATGTGGTCCTGTGGAGTAACAGGAGTGTATGTTTCGAGAGCGTATGGTCAACCTCCTCTAATGTTTGCTACGTTGGCCCCTGCAATCCTTATTCGTGAAAGCGGCAGAGCAAGGATGGCAGTCGACGGACACCTGTGCTCGTAGGACAGTGTTGCGCACCATCGTGTATAAAATGCAATGTGATTTTCGAGATGTTGACTATTGGCAGTTGTTTTGGGAGTGTTGGCGCCTAACTCCGGCCGAGTATCAACCGCACTTGCTACAGAGCCCTGGACTGTAGGGAGATTTATTTTGAAGCAAATGAGAAGAATGTATTAAGTTGGCTCTGAATGAAGGGGATTGGTTTTTTGATTTTGGTGATTACCGCGAAGTGTTTATGGACGAGAGTCTACTATCTGACGCAGCGTTGATGGAATATAAAGCAACAGCTGCATTGATGAGCTCAAAGGATAAACGAGATGGGGAGAAGCGATGGAGGAGCCAACGTATCAATCGAGTGGTAGACATTGCGATGGAAGGAAAATTTTAAGAGAAGATTATCGGTGAAATTAGACACTTTATTTATTTTGATTTAATATTTTTGTATACTAATCAAAATTTTTTGTTTTATTTTGGAGTTGAAGAGTGTTTATCTCGTTAATAGCTTATTTGTGTATGCTTCTTTTTTCGTTTTTTATTCTTAATTAGGTCGCTTAAAATTTAGAATTTGTGTAAAAATGGCGTGGTTTTTTTTTTAAGTAAAACGAAAAATTGTACGTTAATACTACGTAATTAAAAAGTAGAATTTAAGATTAAAATGCAATACGGGGGTGTTGTTCAAACGCTATTAGATATAATGGAGCTGATGCTTATGCCACTGATAGCAACGATCAAAACGCCAATTTTTTTATGTTAATTTTATTAAGGGTGAGTTTATATTCTATATTAATGTCTTAAAATGTCAATCAAATTGCGTTCAAAATTTAAGAATTAACTCGATTAAACTGTTAACTTAAGCACAGGGAGTCGGTTTAATAGTGGTGCTCGTTCGTAGGATGTCAATTCCTTCATTTAAATGTTTGATTGAATTAAACTCGATTAATCAAACACAATGTAGAAATCTATTAATTAAACTGTAGCCAATAATTCAATTGTTAAATTCAACAAATAGGTATTAGAGGTAGAGTTCGGTGGGCCCCCCGACTAACCCAGTGCTGGTGATATTGAGTGCTATTGAGACGAGACTGGCCACTAGGGCGTAGAATTGCGCTTCACCGTTCGAGGTAATATTACTGATCATTTGTTGCTCTAGTAAGGGAGATTGGTTCCATCTTAGTAAGGGAGGTTGGTTCCATCTTCATTGAGAGTGAGGCATCTAGTACAGCGTTTGATTGAGCTAGGATATTGTCCATTGGAGTTACTAGAGTGGATATTGAGCGAGTGATGCGAGTTAAAAAAGAACTTTGATTGCATTTCTTAAGGAAGTCCTTATCATTTCCTCCCATCTTCTAACAGGAAAAATAAGTTTTGTTGGGTTTTGAAATTCTCTCGAATTTAACCAGGGTTTTTCCTTCTCCATTTACTCGGTTGTTATTTTTTTCTATTATATTTCTTGTTTTGGTTGCACTAACCAAAAGCCACACCCTGAAAAATAAGAGTATATTCTTCATCGCACATTTTTAAGCAATTTGAACTGTTAAATCCTTCATAAACTGCAGGAGGCTATCTTAAAGGTAATTAATAATGCTCATTGACTCTCTGAGTGACGGCTTTTATTAATGTGTTTTATTTGTTTGTTGAAAACCGAGCAATAAGATGTATTTCGTCCTACAAACTCCGTCGCTCCAACATCTAGCTGCGGTGAAAGTAGTGGCTCATTTGTGGAATCAACGTGATATTCTTAACCAAATTGAGCAATTGTCAGAGTCCGATCTATACGATTGTAGTTATTGGAAAGAGAATCGAAAAAAAATTGAAGAGCAAAATCTCGGCTCTTGGCCTAAGCAACGAGAAAAAGAGCAGGTTTTTGAAGAAGTTAAGTCAACTATACCGCAATATATATATTGGGTGGCGCAAAAAAAGTGGGACCTCTCTTGAAAACTTGCAATATAACCAAATTATGTTTTTGGCGAATTTAAAATTGTAAAATTTTCTAGCTTTGACGTCACTATTTCATTAACTACCTATCGTGGTTTTTATAATATAATATTCTTTTTAAAGTTTCTACAATTTTTTTTTTTACAATAACAAAAATAACAGGGGGTCCCACTTTTTTTGCGCCACCCGATATATGCCTTATAGCGTCAGCATATTGCATTATTTCTCGCTTCTGAATGAAGAGCAACAGGAGTGCTTGTTTCGAGAGTGTACTTTTAGAGTATTAAAGTGTTTGTTACGTTGGCCCATGCAATCCTTATTCATGGAAGTGGCAGAGTGTGGTTGTCTGTTGATGGCCCACATTGATCGTACTAGTGTTTTGCATAGCATCTTAAACTGCTATGATTTGGACTTTTTTCAGGTGTTTTTGGGGTGTTGGCTATTAAGTTCGGATGATGATAAACGCCATTTTTTTAAGGACATTGACAATTTGAGAAAATTATTGTACACCGGTCAAAAAGAATATACTCAACTGGTTTTGAACAAAGCAGCTGGGCTTCAGCTAAAAGATTTGGTAGAGAATACCCATCCATGGTATATCGAGAATGTGTTCATTGTCAGAGAATGTCTGCAAAGAGCTCAAACGAGCCTGAAAATGAGGAGATGCGATTGAGGAGTGAACAGCTTACTAGACTCGTAGACATTGCGATGGAAGGCAGACTAAAAAGAAGAAAAATGTACTGGTAAGTGCATTATAAATATGGTAAACAGTGAGTACGGTACTTGATGTTTCACGGCACAAATGAAATGCCGTTTGTTTACATTGTTTTGTGTTGGCATGCCATTGTCATTAATAGGTAGTTTTGTTTTTTTGTTTAGTACCGTAGTTTTGGCAATGGAGGCAGAAATCAAACCAAGGGCGCATCATCAAGGCCTCAGAGGAGTGTGGCTCTCGAGACAACGGCTACCGGATGCAATAGGACTCTGGTGATCGAGATCGCGGTGATTACGGCGCTGCTGGTGGTGGGCTTCTCTTCTACTAGGAGATGCAGTCGCTGGACAAAGCCGTCAAAAACGATCTCTAGACCTCCTCCCTCTCCAATAATATTCACACTTTTTATAATATTTGTTTTGTTTTTATATAAATTTAACTTCCCCCATGTTTGTTTACTTTAGCTATGTTAGATGTGAATAAAGAGTGCTTGTGAGCGCCGTTTCTGAGAAAGTTTTTGATAAGTCTTTGGAGATAGGACAGTGTCGGTTACAAGTTGCAAAAGTACAAGTACAATAACTTTAATACATAATACAAATAATTTTTAAAACAATGATTTTAAGCGATACTTTAACTTCCTAAAACTAATCTTAAAATTGCGCAATTGAGCGAGTGCGACTTCCTATAACTATTATCATAGTAAATGAAGGTTATATTTCCGGTATTAACAGGGTAGGTGGTGTGGTGGCTACCCTTACTTCCGGCATAGTGTAGTACAACTTCCGCCAAAACAATTTCTCTCCCCACTTTAAATAAGCGGTAGTCCGGAAATATAGTTTGGGAATTAAGTCTCCTTTCACAATCACCATTATTGGTTGACATGCACGACTTAGTTTTATGATCCGCGCATGCGCCACCGTCAATTCGAACTGACTCCAACTGTCCTCAACAAAGTGCTGGCTTAAGACAATGATGGTTCGCGAACTACTGTCGACGGCGTCGATTATGCAATCGTGTAAGAAGTCTCCTGCTTTAAAATCTCTAATGCCAAAGCACAAGCGATATGGCTTGGCAATGCCTTCTAATCCCGGAAGCAGTTCATTACGAGCAAAATCGTCGTCGTAGCAGCTGCAAGCCACGTAGGCATCGTACTTGTTACCCTGGATTTCGCTTTCCGTTTGCTTTCTACTGCAGACTCGAAAGCCGGAAGCGGCGTAGACAAGTGCTTGAATTTCTCTGCGACAGATGAAGAGGAGTCTGAGGTAGAGGGCAGTAAAGAAGACCAAATTGAGAGCGTTGAATACATTGCTGTAAAATGGCGTTTCACAGTTTGTTGAGGTAACATTGAAGTCATTTCCGCTCACTTGTTGGTCCAGCAATGTGGTTGTATCGGTTTCATCTTCATTTATGGCGTTTAGTTTGATGACAGAGAGTGAGAGAAGGCGAGTACAGTGGTTGGTTTAGCGAGGAGAGCGAGCATTATTATAGTTGTGCATAGAATGGATGTTGAGTGAGTGATGTGAGAGCTCGGTTTGCATTTCTTAAGGTTTGCATTCCTCCCATCTTTCGAATGATTTCAAATTTCTCTTGAATTTAACTGTAGTTTTTTCTTCATTTTTAGGTGTACTAGTATTTTAAAGGAAACGTGGAAAACTAAAGAAGTATAAAAAAACAAAAACACTTATTTCTGAATCGAAATCAGGTCTTGACTCATTTTTATTTCCTCTTATAATAACTTGAATTAAATCGACGGAAATAAATTTTGTCATCGCGCATAGTAAAACTTGAACGCAATTTTATCGAACAGTATGCTACTTAAACTCGATTAACTAAAGCTCGACTAAGGGCTGCCCCTTAGGAGTTTGGTGACCTTAGGCGAGCAAAATATAAAACCAGAATTTTAAAATTCCCCCGAACTTTTTGACTCGACCTCGTGGTGCAGTATTAAAAGCAAAAAAAGAAAAATAGGAATGAGGAGGTGTGCACACTTTAATATTTCAGAGTACATGTACATTCTTTCACACATGTCATGTACACTCTTTCAAAGTGCACACCCTTATATGTTGGAGTGCACACCCTTATATTGGAGTGCACACCCTTATATGTTGGAGTGCACACCCTTATATTGGAGTGCACACCTTATGCATCGGAGTGCACACCTTATGCATCGGAGTGCACACCTTATGCATCGGAGTGCACATCATAACATATTACTTTCGTGCGAATGGAAATGGTGGCAACAAAACTTTTAATAGATCGAACCAGCTAATTATATATTTCGTAACCATATAAAATTATTGCGCAACTTGGGTGAAAATATCCCGTCACAATGTAGCCATTATTTTCACAAATGTTTCTTATGTGGTAGGGCTTACAATGTTGGCGGCATCAAAAATCATGCAGGGGCTTATTTTTTTGGGGGAAGTGTCGTAAATATAGAGAAACACGATGCGAGCGAGTCGTCATGCTTTTACATGGAGAGATGACTGTAATCAGCTCCGCATTTGTCTAGATATTTCACATGGATGTACTCTTCTGGGAAGGAGCTCTCTCAGAGACCATATGCCCTACATGGTTGTGAGTCAGCCTCACTTGTCACTTGAGCGACAACACTACCAACAGACCACGTTATAAGCGAGTATTGTAAGTTAGATCGCTCTGATTAGTTGTTTGTTTGCCTGGACGAGTATTTTCAAACAAATGAGTCCCTCCTCATTGCATAAACGCCTATTCAAAATGATGCTACGTAAAGGTAATCGAGCGACGTGCAAGTATTTTTTTGAAAAGTTAAGCCCAGCGGACAAAAGCAAAGTTTTGGAACCATGTTTATACGTAATTCTCAGCCGTAGAAGCGCGTCTCCTGCTTGCAGTTTGTTGCTCTTCATTCATCAGCGTCAAATAATACAGCAGAGACGTATATTTCGAGAGTGTTTTATTGGTCTATTACAGTTAACTTGGCCCATGCAATTCTTATTCGTGGAAGCGGCGCAGTGTGGGTGGCAATTTATTTGCAAAGTTGGTCGAAATGACGTTTTGCGAGCCATCATTTCTAAAATCTGGCGGGGTTTTTGAGACGGTTTTGCACTATGATTTGATTGATCAGAGCTTTATTTCCAACGCAGCTTTGATGGAATACAAAAAAACAGCTGCGTTGAATTATGAATAGCTCAAACGATAAAGAAGATGAGGAGAAGCCAGTGAGGAGTCAACATGTTGGTCGACATGGTGATGGGAGAAAGATTGAAAAGAAGATTGTAGGCGCATTTCGCAATGCGAAAGAAAAAACTAACAGTATTGTACTGCAAATCTGGATTAAATCCTTGGATAACTTAAACAACTTAACAAGACTAATTCAATTTACGCTGTTAAAACCCACTATTAAAATTTTAAAAATCAAATTACTAAATCTTTCAAATATGTACGGCTTAGCATTATAGATTATAAATATCATTTAATTAATTATTATAATATTGCATAGCTTATTAATACAGCGCAATCTTGACCTGCGTTTCGTCATTAATTTGTGAGACGCCGGTTTTGAGCGACAACACCGTCAATAAATCACGGGATATGCGGCGACCAGGGCGAGACAAGGGATGAGCGCAAAGCCATGCTTGTACAAGTAATGATGAGATCGCTCTCATCAGTTGCGCTTGGACATTTCGACAAGCTTTCCGCGTTTGAAATAAAAAAATTTTGTTTTACGAGTTTTACAATTTGTCAAAGATCTAAAGGTAAAGTATGACTGCTTATTGTAAATTATAAATTACATTAGGTGGTAATCTTAGTCTACTTAGATTAAGATTTTTTGACAGATTAACCTTGGAAGAGTAAAAGGAAAATACATGTACATTGTACTGTAGGCCTAAGCACTCCATATAAGAAACGAGTAGCCTATCTTAATTCAACTTCAGAGGAATAATTATTATAATCTTAAGGTATATTATACTCTATGCTGATTGACTCTCTGAATGAGAGCTAATAGTAGGCTAATAACAATTATTGTTTTATTTGCTTGTTGAAGATACGATAAATTTATTGCTACAAACTCCTTTGCTTAAACACCAAGCTCTGGTGAAAATTGTTCCTCATTTGTGGACTCTATGTGACGTTTACACTATTTCGGCGCAACCTGATAACCAAATAAAACAAAAGACGGCCGAAGAGAAAGTGAATAGCAAAGTCTGTGCTCTTCCATTACCCGAACAGTTGAAAAAGCAACTTCGAAATTTGTATAAACCGCTGAGGGAGGAGATTAGCCGCTGGAATTGTTATCAATGTAATGGGATAGTTGATTTTGAATAACTTTTAGAAAAGTTGTTACCCCAACATTGTTGGGCCAACAAGTGTGTTGGACCATGCATGGAACCATAGATTACGCAAAGACGACCGAGTTCATGCTGAAAGACGAAAGTTTGGACGTTAAAAGACGCTATGAAATAGCTTGCATCAACTGTTTGGAAGATGAAGCTCGAAAGTTGTTTGAAAAAATGAGCAAAGAGCAAAGGCAGCAGTATATTAAGAAAGCGAAAGGTGCTATGAGAATGAACAAACAACGCTATTTAATACTTTTCTTTATGGAGATGTAGATTGCTTGCGCAAGTATTTTCAGCCAATAATGTTGCCAAGTGACTCGACTTTGAATAAATGCTTATTTGGAGTGATGCTACGTCGAGGCACTCGAGCGACGTGCGAGTATTTTTTTAAAAAATTTGACCAACAAGAAAAAGAACAGGTTTTAGAAGAATATCAAATGCTAATCTTGCGCCATGGCAGAGACGAGACTCCTACTTCCATTACATTGTATTACTTGTCGCTTCTGAATGCAGCAACGGGAACGTGTATTTCGAGACATACTACTTAGCTTCCTACGTTGGCCTCTGCAGTATTTATTCTTGGAGGTGGCAGAGTGTAGATGGCAGTTGATGAACAACAATGATTGTTGTACTTTTACTTTGGACGTCGTCCCGGAATATTCGGAATAAGACGGACGACGTATTTTAAACTTAAGACTTTTTATTGGAAATAAAAGAACCAACTTGGTTGTACATATCGAGAGGTCGGAAATAAAACAAGTGTCGAACAAAGAGAAATGTGCTCTATTTATACGAGAGAAAGGTCGAGACTTTGTACATAATAATTAATATGCAAATTAACCTATCGAACGAAAATGAAACCACCGAAACGAACAAATGAATAAATTAACATAGATCGAGAATGACTCATTTTTCTCGATCGCGAATTAACATAAACTATTAGTCACTATCGTAGAAATGTACTTAAATCACCACAATGATCGTACTATAATTTTGAGTACCATCCTCTTTAAAATATCCAATTTTCCGCGAGATTACGACTATGCTCAGTTGTTTTGGAAGTGTTGGCGTTTAAGTCCAGCTGACCATCAAAGATACTTTCAATGTGGCGATGGATTTTTTACAGATTTATTGCTCTGCAGACGAGAAGAGTTTGTGAAATTGACTCTGAATGAAGCGCCTTCGTATCAGATATCGGGAACTTGATGGATGAGAGGTGCATTTCCGAGGCAGCGTTGGTGGAATGTAAACAAACAGCTGCGTTGAATTATGAATAGCTCAAACGATAAAGAAGATGAGGAGAAGCGATTGAGGAGCCAATATGTTGGTTACCTGGTAGACTTTGTGATGAAAAACACGATTAGAAGATTGTAGGTGTAATTAACGGTTTTTTTTTAAATTATTTTGTACACTAATCAGAATAATATTGTTTTTGGTTTTTTTCTATAGAGTTTGAGGTTTGACTTGGACATTTGATATTTTTGTTCAGTTCGTTTAATGTTGTTGCTTTTCCCCTTCTTTCCCTTAAATTAGCTTGTTTAAAATTTAGAATTTGTGTAAAAATGTGTGTGTTTTTTATTATTTGAATTTTTTAATTGAATTAGTTTGTCGCACTATTTTTTTCTCTTGCAAAAGTTTCCTGCTGATTAAACGCAGTCTGGTGATATTTTAAAATTATTTTTTACTTTCGTTTCGTCTCATTCGTTGATTGATGAAAAGGTAATTTGTGAGGCGCAGCGCTGAATAGCTCAAACGATAAAGAAGATGAGGAGAAGCGATTGAGGAGCCAATGTGTTGGTCGACTCATAGACTTTGTGATTTACGGAAGTAAGAAGAGACGTTTGTAGGTGTATTAATGCATTTGACTTTCTTTTTTTTTCTATGAGTTTGATTGGCAATTTTGAAAGTGTTGTATACCTCGTTTATTGTTTGTTTTTCTGCTTGAAATTTAGAATTTGCGTAATATAATTTTTCTTACGTGTTGAATGTGCTATAAAATGAGATTTTACTTATTCTTGTTCGTGTGTAATTTCGTTTATTAAACTGATTCTATAAAAAAAAGTTTATACTTAATCCTGCTCATGCAAACAATCGCTTTCAATAAAACTTTACTGTTGTCCAATAAAACTGAAAATTGATTCAATGAAACCGTAATCTCCTTCAATCACATTTTAAAACGAGATCGTTTTAATCTCCGGTTTTTTTTTTTTTTTTTTTTTTTAAGATTTTGATGATCAACTTTGGATGTACTTTTGTAAAAAGAATATTGAAGAGATATAGCATGAGAAATAATCGATGAATGAGCTGCGAGTTTTTCCTGGTTGTTTTTTGAACATTAACTTTTATTAATCCCATTGATTGTGGCCCGTGGTTGGAGAAAACGACATAATTAAAAATAGTTTTGGGATGTATGGAACTCACGGCATAACATTAACCTGTGCCACCATCTATTGGCATTTATGCACACTAACGTCACAATATAATATGTACACTGCGCAATTGAACTGCGCATCACGCACTGTAAAATGTAAATTGGGTACTGCGCATGGAACAGGTTCGCATCATAGATATATATGTTACAGGCAACTCGGTTTTCAGGCAATTCGGTCTCGCGTCTGCTATGCATGCAGGGAGCGCTGTAAATTAGGTATGCGGATTTTTCGTTGACGGACTATTCGTCGACCACTGCTTTTTTACTGTTGCTCATGAGGGCCATCCAGAAGAGATGTTATTGATTTATGGTTAGGTTAGGCCTATATTGGCTATAACATAGGTTAAGATTACGTAGTATTAGTTTTACTTTTCTGGGTGGCCGTCTTGGGCAACAGTTAGTCGACGAATAGTCCGTCGACGAAAAATCCTACAACCGTAAATTAAAGGCAAGATAGGTTGACGCTAGCTAACTAGTTTACTAAAACATTAGCTTTTAATGTAACTTAGGTAGGCCTAAATATAATTAAATATAAACTTTATATTTAAAATTTTCTTAGCAAAAGAAGAAATATAAAGTGAACAGCCGCACCAGAAACATTATGATAACCTATTGTTAGTATAGAAAACTAACTTATAAATTTTTATTATTCCAAATCACAAAATAAATTTCTTTATATTTTTTCTGT
>JAQGAZ010001850.1:0-23628 GCA_034692225.1 Polydesmus complanatus | reverse complement strand
GAATGTCTGCAGGATCCTGCAGAGGATTTACATATTTTCTGCAGAAAAGCATTCTGCAGAAAATATCCTGCAAAAAGTGATATTTTTCTGCAGGATCCTGCAGAACATTTTCATTGGGGTTTCCATTTCAGTTCAACAAACAATTCGTTTAACTGTAAATTTTTATTAAATAAACTTTTTCTTATATAAAGTATTTTTTTTAAAAAAAAAAAGTATCAAGTGTAATAATTTTAATTAAAAACGTGACTTTTAAGAAAAGTTAATAGTCTTTTAATGATATTATAATTACAAATTTTGAGTAAAAGACAATTGATTGCACTTTTAATTGGCCTATAAATTTCTTCTCGATAGTTTATAGGTGTAGTTAGACACTGTAAAAACTTCCTCGAGATAAGTGAAATCGTTAATTAAATACCATGACAGTAAATTACACTTACGATTTTCGGGCTCTCTTTAGATGCGACCTTAATCTCGCTCTTTTCGCCCTATAACGAAGAGCGCAGATGACGACCAAAGCCAAAACCGGAAAGCCAAACATGGAGGAGAGTATTGGAATCACAATTGGCCGAGCTTCCAAAGAAACTGTCAAATATTAAAAAAGAAAAAAAAAACCATTTAATTACATTTTCTTGGTTATATGAACCGCTTTTTAAGTAACAATGAGATTTTATTCACAAAATGAACTTTTTTCGTGAAGCCAACCGCATTGAAATATTTAACCGATTAATAACACCGATTCCCAAACTTTTTTTTCCGACGACCCAAACACATTAAAGAAAGTTGGTAGATAATTATTGTGCAAGTCGTTTATATAAAATTAATTTCTAGTATTTAATTTTGTTAATATATTTTATTTTTACAGTACAATAAAACAGTAAACAAAACTAATTAAGTTTTTAAAAATACATTGATTAAAAAGGAAATTCAATAAAATAAACTAGAAAATCATTTTATTATGTTGACGAAATGTAATATTCATAAATTGTTAATAATAAATTAGAAACTAATAATTCGACGAAATTTGAAAACTGGAAACTAATAATTTGATTAAACTTAAAACTAATAATACAGGTGCGCTCGTACCTAACTAAAATAAAAAATAATAATTTGTCCATACTTAAAACTAATAATTTGGTTAAATTTGAAACCAATCATTTTTTTTAAAAAACAATTTTAACAACGTAAACAAAATTTTTGTAGCACGAAGCATTTTGCACGCCACAAGATTCGACCGCGACCCAAAATATGAGAACCAAAGGCTCAAATACTTTTTAATATTTCACAAAATAATTTTCTTTTTCTCCTTTCAAATGCATTACAGCATTCTTAATATTTTATCAAGCATAAAAAGCCGCAGCTAAAAAAAAAAAGAAAGAAAAGAAAATGTAGTGGCATTTGGAAAATGTAGCTTAAACATAAAGAAAGTCGATTAGAGAATGTCGAAAAAAAAAATAACAATTCCTTAGTGTCGTCATGTACGAGCATATTATACGTATTCAAATTAACGATTCCTATATAATAATACAGTCCCGTGCATATTTAGCGCGAGAGATTTCGGTGAGCGTGATCCCGTAATTACTTATTCATAAGTGACGTCACACTCCTCACATTATATTACATAAAAAAAAAGGTAAATAGGTCATTATTATTTTTATTACGGCTAAAAAAAAAACACAAACATAGACAACACACACACACGGTTAGTGTGTGTGTAGATAAGCTAAAAGCACGCTGTGTTATAGCGCATCTATTATCACATTGATTTTAACATAAGCATATAGTTGATAGAGGGAATGGCAATCCACTCGCCATATTGGAAGTTAAAATTAAACCTAATTAACCTATATTCGTCCTTTGTGTTTTAATCCATTTATTTTATTCTTTTTCGCCAAAATTAGATCAAGTTAACGCTGGGGATTCACCAAAAACTGCTTTTATTTTATTTTATTTTAGATATGCATAAATTATTACTGAGAATTAATGCGAAGGTTAAATCCATTAATAATACAAATCCAAATGAACCTACTTTTTTTTTATTTTTTATTTTATCAGCATCTAATTATTTAATTATTCATCAGCGCAGACGCAATTGGAAACAATCGCAATTAGTTGGAGAAATTAAATATAGAAGAAGTGGGAATAAAAGTTGGCTTAAACATATGAGCAATTGTATAGTAACTTATTGAGATAACCAAAAACGAAAACATTTAATCTGTAGCCTACATTTCGAAAAGCAAATAGAATGATATTATTAATAAAAACAAAAATAATTAATTAAAATAATGCAATTTACTCGTAACCTAATACAATTTGAACAAAAAAAAAATTCCCATATTAAAATAGAAGGGCATGTACAGTAACAATAACAAATAGCTCCATTTTTGTGAATTTTTGCAAACTAAAAAAAAAACCGTATTACCTTTGTGTTAGATAACTTTTCAACTTTATCTGCATTTGTTTGAAGCATTGGACAATAAATTATTGCGTTATTAAAATTTGTTAAATTTTAAAAGGTCAAAAAGCTGCTAAACATTTTACTGACGGTATACTGAATTGTATAAAAAAAATAGTAAGAAAAAAAAACAAAAAAAAGTGATGAATTTAACGGTTTATTAACCCAGGTTTTATATTTAAAATAATTTAATTAACGATTTTTTTTTTTTTCGTTTTGAAAATTTGGTAAGTTTATAATGAATTTGCTAAGTTGATTTATTTGGAGTTCTGTGATTACTTTTCGTGAGTTCGGCATTGAGAGCGCGAGAGAGGGAAAGAGTGTTTGGCTCAAATTACACACATTTCGATTAACTTACTGAAATAAATCTCAAAAACTAAAAACATTTATTATCGAATCGAAGGAGTAAAATGAATGGCTCCAGAAGGAAGGAAAAAACCTACTACAGTACAGTATATAGAAAGTAAAAAGAAACTAAATCTTATTAGATAGGAACATCTCACGTACGTTTTGTGCCATTTCTTTCTCCCTCCCACCATCTACCCCTACATGATATTTGATGTCGCATTTAAGAGTTAAATAATGTTTTAGAGAAATATAACAGCTTGCTTTTTTTTTTTTAAATGTTATTGGTTAAAAAAAAATTTTATATCTTTATTTTAGTGAACAGTTTAGAACTTGGTAGAAATAACTTTTTTTGTTATAACTATAAAAACGAATACAATCCTGAAATTGATTTTTAAGTAAAAGTAACTAAAAAAATTTTAAACAAATGTATAAAAAAATTTAATCCCATTTAAAATAAATTAAAAAAAAATTTGAACGTTAAAAAAAAACTTTTAACTACATTTTTAAAGAAGCTTAACCAGTTTTTTTTTATTTTTTAAAGAAATTTTTAAGTACCGGTATAAAAATAAATTTTGAGCATTTCGCAGCAGATTGATAAAGCAAAAAAAAAACTAAAAAAATGCCATTTCACTCAAAATTGAATCGCCATTCAAATTATGGAGAAAGAAAAAAAAAATTTAAAACTGAATTAAATAAAATATACAAAACATGTATCCTATCTAAGCAAATTATTCAACATGAAAAAAGTCGCTCAAATTAAATATGCAAATATCCAAATCTAATTTTTATTCTTTGTTATTTAAACAAAATTCTATAAGCCTGGCTAATGGGATTATTTTGCTGAAATTTAAACCAGCTTCTATACATTTTGAAGAGAATAAATAAACGAAAATATCGTCTACAAAGAAAAGTGTGAAAAAATATGGCACTATTAATAATTATGAGCGCTAAAAAAAAAAAATAATAAAAAATTAATAATGAGAAATGATTAAAGCTAAAATATCGATTTCCACCTATTCACATTCCCTGCGCCGCCACCGCCGCCGCATGTTGCCAACTTGTCATTCATTTGCGCTATACAGCGCAGTATTTTGGATTATTTTTAGGTCTTCGTATAACAATACTAAAAAGCTTAAACGAGAAGAAGGAAAAAAAAAACAAAACAATATTAAGGTAAATAGACGAGTAGCAACTCCCTTCGTCAGCGTATCCGATTATTTTCCATCCGAAAATAGAAATCAAAGAATGAATAAAATGCCTATTTAACGCGTTTAGAAGGCGAGAACAAACGCAATTTTCAGCGAATAAATTAACCAAAAAATTCAAGCGAGAAAATAAGAGCGTTCTTTCTTTAGAAATAATTATAATTGACATCGATTTGCTCGAATATATTGACATATGCGAATCATCCATAATTCTAGTCGAAAAAAAAAATTCTTTTTTTTTTCTTTCCGATATTTATTCTTGAAATCCCTCGTCTTATGCGGATTCACAAAACGCGAATTTCTGTTAAAATGAGTGAAGTGCAGACATTTTTTTCTATAAGCTTACGTAGTTTATTTAAATAGTTATCGGTAAGTAAAAATCAACGTTTTTATCGATAAACTTATTAACATAAGTCTATCAAAAAATACTGTAAATACAGTAAATCTAAATAAAAATTCTAATGTTTGTGTGGACTATTTAAATTAGTTTTTGCACTTCTCGCAGTTAACTACATAAGCGTTTTGAATGTTAATAAAAATTGCTTACAAAAACTTTAGTTCTAAAATTTAATCTAGATTTTAAAATAAAAAAACAAAATAAGAGTAGACCCGACAGTAAACACGATTTTATTTACCCCAAATTTACTTAAACAGTTCCATCGAAAATTGATAAAAAAAAGATTTTATGAAACTTAATTTCTAAATTCGTTTTAAAAATATTTATTTCAGTGTTCAAATAATTCTGTGATATTGATAAACTTTAAAACTAAACCTCGTTTTATAATTTAATTATTAAAAAAGAGCTTTTTAGAAAGTTTTTTTTTTGCGGTTGTTCGCTTAGATTTTTTTTTAGAATTAACTTAGTCTGAACAGATAAAATAATGAACGCTGGAAAAATCCGCGTAAAACAAGGAATTTCTATAATTAATTCCGTTCATTATATTCAATTTGAAGAAATTGCAATTAAAATTTACGAGTGCTATGTCGACATCTAAAAATTCAATTAATTAATCATCGTCTCCGTATCAATATTAATAATGCATTATTAATATTAAATGCGTTTAATGTATTCTATTGTTTTGATATTCAATCCTGTCCAATTATCAGTTGGATGGCTGGCAGAAAAATAGCTGAAAATTATTGTCAAGCGTTGTCATCTGTTAGCCGCACTCAATTTGGCAAGTAACGCCGAAAGGTGACATTCACGATTTTATTGCGGCTCCTTTACTTTTTTATTTTATTAAAAAGCCAACGTCTAACCTAATAACAAGCTAGCCATATTCAAAAAAGCAGCGTAGATGCTGTAATTCAATCAGAAAATTGACAACAAAAAAGAAAGAAAATTTAATCGAATGGTGAAAGAAGAAAAAGGAAATTGATTGGCAATTTTAAGAATAGTGTTGTGTGTATTTGAGGAGAAATGATTTTGCGAAAAAAAAAAAAGAAAACAAGCGCATACATGTACTGTACAGTGTATATGACCAGCTTTATAAACTATTTTACGCTGAATTGCGCGCTAACCGTTTTAGTTAAACAGCTTTAGGTTGCAAACGTCGGTTCCATTTCGTACAATTTCAAAAGGAAATGCAGTACGCGAGTTTGGTATTATGTTTTGGTAAGAATAATCAATGTCTGGAATTGAATCTTTCGTGTATACCCAGTATTCATATAAAAAAGTATCGCATATAATATAAAGTGTAAATTGAATTACAACATTGCTTGGCTTTAAAATAAAATTATTTATTAAAGAGATGGAAGCGAAATAACTAGAGCAGTAATAAAAATGTTATCGCTCGATAAATAAAATTCGATTAAATAGAAAATCAATATTTTACTACAAGTGTAGGAAGGTGATGATAAAGATGATGTATGTATCGAGCAAATTTCACCGGTAACATCTTAATCTTTGATTCAAATCAAAAAGTTTGGTTGATCAGAGAATTTCGTTTAACCGCACCGAAAAATTCATTGGGCAGTTCAAACATTCCTTGCACTGGTAACTAAGAAATTTCTACAGTGGGTATGTTGTTGTACCATAACTTTCGTTGTAAACGTGTGAAAAATATATTTGTTTACAATTTCTTGCCATTTAGACCGCCATAAATCGTCTTAATAATATTTTAAAAATTTTAAATTCAAAATTTTGAAAGTGCCAATATTTTATTGCAAACATCTTTTTAAAAAATATTCAAAGATTTTTTTTCAAGCAGTTTTTAACAACAGCGCCTTCAATTATTTATCTTATAGCATTTATTTTGGTATATTTACAAGGCTTGTAATTGAAGTCAGACACCCGGTCCTTCTCGGACGGTACCCGATAGTACCATTTTATTTTCTGATTTAAGATACGTATCTAGGTGGAAATAAACAGTTGTTTTGATAATCAAAATTAAATTTCCTCAAACAAGATTTTAGTACAATAATTATTACATCATGCAAAAAAAAAAAAATTTAAACTTGTTCAATTTTAAATTAAACTCACAAATTTGTATGATTTTTACAATTATTAACCTTTATTTTAAGTTCATTTTTTTCAGCAACAACATTGAAATTTATTCTTACAGTACAAGAAGGCCTACAGTATAACCACAAACTTAGGTCAATAAAAAGCGAGATTTAAATTAAATTACATCTTTTTAGCAGCGGCGAAGTATTGCTCGCAAGTCGTAAAAATTCATAATTTTATCATCGACACGTCTCATCTATCATTTTTGTTTTGTTCGCGACTATAATCAATAAGTAAATAAAATTAATTGAATCCCGCAGTTTAATTTACGTCAACTTCCAACTTGGCGACGTTGATCGCTGTGAACCTTCCAAGTTATAAATAAGCAAATTAATTGAAACGAGGAAGTAGTGAAGCAATTATCAATTTCTCACGTGGGTCGACACCAAAATAAAAAATAAAAAAAATACCTCCCTAATCTCGTAATGACCTAGGGATCGGATTCAATATGGTAAATGCGATTCCAAATTACATCGAAACGGGGCAACCGCTAACACACACGGATCCATCCTTATATACGTGATAAATCACGTTTGAAAAAGGCTGCGGAGCGGAAAATCCATTTAATTTACACGCCAGCAACATATAAAGGTTAGAGAAGAATAGGGCTTTGGGATGTCATACAATTCCATTCAGCCATGAATACATTTACCACGCAAACGAAGCTAGTTATGCGTTAATGACGTCATACTATAGTCGATAAAATATCGGTATAAAAATCGCATCAAACTTTTCATTATTTTTAGGTATGAACGGATTATAAATGAGGTTAAGTGCGCGTAAGTAAATGCTCGGCGTGAGGCCAGTGGTGTGTACAGTAGATGGGTGTCACACATTCTTTTGCACACTACATTGGATAGCGATGACGAGCTTGATCCATCGCCACATCCATTGACCCAACTTCGGTGATAGTCATCGCCAAATTTAAACACAACGGCGTCCTAATTGACTGGATTATATCCATGGTTTAGCAAAAATCAACACGGAAATTATAGTTTAACCAGAAAATAACGCCGATTTATATACATAGCCTACCGCTACGGCACTCAAGTCATTAATAAAACTCGACAATTTGAAGAAGTGGAAATATCCGGAATAAAAAAGTGGTAAAAAAAAATTCATCCATGATAATTGAATTAAACTCGCTCAATTTAACGATAAATAAAACACTTTATTAAAAAAAAAAAATAGTCTCTCAAATGATTTCGCCCGCGTTCCAAAAAATTACGTCATGTACGAGTAAAATCAATATTCAGTTTAAATAAATAATAGTGTTAGTACACTTGGTTATAGCGTCAGCACGGATGTAATGTTATTTTTCCGGCGTTTCTTAACAATCATTATGCATCATAACTCTGTTACTGCAACCAACTAAAAAGACTTAACCTCGGCTATAGCGTCAAAAAAAAAGCAAGATTTTTGCAATATTGGACCATATTTAATGAGTTATTTTTTGTTTCTTCCAAAAATACAATCGAGAAGCTAAATAATAATGAACCAAGTAAATAAAAAATAGTTAAATTGATTTTAAAAATATAATAAATTGATTAAACAAAATTTAAAAATGGTAAAATTAAAATATTATTTTGAAGAAAAAAAAAATTGATTCATCTAAATTACTTTAAAACAAATTGATTAAACTGAATATTTACTTTAAAAAAAATTGATTTGACTAAAAAATTACATTAAAAAAAACTGTATGTTTAAAAAATGTTGCTCATGATTCATATAATGCTATAAACTTCGACAAACTTTAAATCAGAAATCAATTTATTAATCGTCCTCTTAAAAGCAAATAAATTTAATTACGTTTTTCTTTGCATAAAATAAATCCGAGTTTACTCACGCGAATTGACACTCGACAAGTGCTCTTTGCTTTCTAATCATTACTATTAAGTACTTTCGCAACGATCTTCTTTTTTGTTCATAAAAAAAAAAAAAAATAAATAAATGCCCACAACGAACATGCACGTGTTTTATCTGTTTCGACGCCAATAAAAAAAAAATTTGAAGTTGTTGAACGAGCAATCAATTTCGTAAATGCGAGACTTCTTATTTATTTACTTTAGCGACTCTCTTTCTCCCTTAACTCACACACTTAACTCTTTGACTACAAATCGATACCCGAAATATGACGCATAAACCTTGAATTTGTCATACTCGAGCAACGTGGAGCACGTCCAATTTATTTAAGATATAAAATGATGTAAGAAGTAGAGAGAGAGTAAGAGAAGGAGAAAAAAAAAATGTGGGTATAGGTATAATAATTCTAAGGCTACGAGTATAAGCTGCCTTGCACCTAACAGGGCCCGTCACACGTTTTCAAAATTTCATTTCCACCAATTTCGATTACGCTTTCTCGATTTTTCACTCTGCTCAAAAATGCGATTTGAAAATTGAATTTTTGTTGTGTGTTAAAATTCAAGCGTCGTGTACAATGGTAAAATGCTCGTTGCATATACATATCTTCAGGTTTGTGTGTATGAGTGTGTGTGTGTGTGTGCATGTGCCGATGACAACCATTGCACTTACGTGACATCGGTCATTGATTTTTTTTTTCCAGATCGAAATTTTATTAAAAGATTCCGGGTTGTCATAGAAGCAAAATACTATCAATAATGTTGAATAATGGAATGTGACGGTTAACCAATCTCCCCTTTCCCTCCTACCTGTCCACATTTTTTTTTTTTTTTTACATACAGTACATTCCCATCAAATGGACAGACAAATTACTTGTAGGCTACTACCGTATTTATAATCCGAGGCTACTCAGCGCAACTTTGGTGAAAGATGACAAAATGTTTTAAATTAACCTCAATTTTAATAATACTGCGGCTGCCCGACAAGGTACTTTCCGCCTGTTATTAAAAAAAAAAAAAACTAACTTAGTAAATAACTTAAAAATGGTGCCATTAGAAAGAGAAACTCATATAGATTTTTCTGTAAATTTTTTTTAAAAAAGATATAGCATATCTCATAAATAAAATTTTCCATGCTAAAACTTTAATGAAATACCGATACACTGTATTAAAAATATTTATGAATTTTTAGTAAATTATTCCAAAATCATTTTAATCATTTGTAGGCTACACAAGGTCCAATTCTGAACTACAGTACTGTAATTATTTCAATTGGCGCATATACCGAATGTCTGTAGCTACATTATGTTTTATTAATTACATTGCTTTCTAATTTTTGCTGAATTTTTATTTCATTGTTATCACAGGTTAGTGGTGTTTTAAGTAAGAATAAAAAATACCTTTTTTCATTTTTATATACCGGTATACTGTATATATTTACTGAAGCATTATTTTATCTTTGCATTTATGGTTACATTTCAGACACCCGGCATAATAAAAAAAAATTTGATATCGTTTTAGCGAAATTCAATTTCGCTTAATACATTCCGACGTTATTGATCAGGCAGCTTTTTCTCATGATTAGTAACAATTTTGCAATTTTTTTAAAAGTGTCATATTTTATTTCTTCCATCTTCTAGTAAAAAAAAAAATTAGTCGATCAAATTTAAAGTTTGTTATTTCAAGGTTTTACAGGCTCGCAGTAGCCTACAAATATTTAGCATTCAGAATCAAACTTCTCAAAATAACTTCTGCAAAAAAAAAAAACCCCCCCCGACAATTTCCTAACACTAAATAAATCAAAACATTGATACCCGGTATTACGGTAATACAAATTTTTCTACAAAATATATTTGAAATTAAATTATTTATTGGCTTGTAAAATGAACAAAATTATACTTTTAAAAACAACTTCAATAAATAACTTTTAAAAAAAAAAATAATAATAATATTTAATATTGTTCACAAATCAATTTCGATCTATCGCTTCAAATTTTCTTCAGACTATAATAAATTTACGGCGTTATTTATAGCCTTAGTGCTCAATTTATTTGCGATCATCTTTTGAGCTTTAAACATGTTATTTTTCGGGTTTACAATTCGATATCTTAAGACGAACAAGCTGTTGCAGGTAAATAAATGTTCTTCTCGCGTTTGTGTGTGTGTACTTTTAGGCTTTTACAACTCGTCATTTGCGGTGTCGATCTTTAAGTGTCTCTTTTTACAACCCCATCAAACTCAAAAAACCCAAAAAAAAATCTCTTTTTAGTTACGGTAGTTTACGACTCGTTTAAACTTTTAGCAAGCAAACTGAAAAAGTCAGCAAGCGGAAATGACCGAAAAGGAAGCTTTTTACAGTCCAGATCGTTTTTCTTACTTTCGTTGTCTACATCTTTTATTACATTCAGTATTTGAGTAGTCAAAACTTAGGCGAATCAATAATAAATAGCTCTCAATTGATGCATACTCGAAGAAACGTTGCGACTACAAAACGAAAACCTTTTGCGAATCGTTCAAATTTGAACGGTTCGCGTTTTTAGCCCATAAATAAATTCGATTGAACGTTTTTGCATGCTGTAACGTTGAATTATCGTTCGAAATGGTGGACGAAAACACCGCGTTTAATTTCTGCAACTTGTAATTCGTCGTGCTGTTTACTTCAATCCCTTCACTGATGGGCCGTGGACACACTCGATATTGAATAAATACGAAAGCGATGACGACGCATGTTAATACCAGTATTGTTAAATCCATAACGCCTTTAACGATGAACCAATTTAATACGGTCATATTCACTACCTCATTTTCCATTGTCCGAAATTTATATTTAGCGGTATTTCAATTAAAAATAGAAATCTAAAACAAACCAAAAAAAAAAAAGAACTTGTTCTAAAGGAACAAATTTTAAAAAATTTCTAAACCAATTTAAAAAAAAATAAATAAATAAATAACAAGTGCACGTGAGGATCCAAAGGTTGCGGAACACGTGATTCATACCTAGAAAGGCTCTCAAATAGCCTAAATGAGAGCCCCAAATTGATTCGCGTTTAATATCTCAGTTACACTATCATGTACGCACCGCAAAAGTTTGTGGAACCTCTTCGGCCAAGTTTCTTATGACATAAGATATTCACACCGAAAACCCATGATGTTGTTTCGCCATTTTTAAGATTTTCAAAAAAAGTGACATTAATTTGTTTTCCATTAAACAAATTTGTCAGAAAAAGTTTGATGGAAACAGGTTTGCAGAAGGCGGAGCTAGTTCCACCAAACTTTTTGCGTTCACTTTAAAATGTAAAACTCGTTTCATCAATTGATACCTGTTTCACAAGTCGAGTGCGAACATAGTATTAGTCTCTAAACACGAGCACTGCAATTAACTTCAGTATGTTCAGTCTTTTTCAAACTTTAAAAACTTTAATGGAAGCAAAATAAGCTTCACCGGTGCAACTAGGTGGGTTTTTAATAGCCGAAAGCTAAATAAATAGAGGCTTTACTTTAAAATCAATACCGTATTAATAATATTATCCATCAACAACTTGAACAATAAAATCAAGTCTCAGAAAAATAAGCCAAATAAAATACATTCATAAAAGTATACTGTGTTACCAAATAAAAATGCGATATATTTTAATAGTAAAATCTAAAATAAAAACTCACGTAGACTACATAAGCCTACCACTATTAAAAAAAAAAAACTCATTTGCTTGAGTTTCAATTTTAATACCCATATCACAATAACACTAGTACCGGTATTAAACTTTTCCAATTTAAAAATAATTTCACTTTTTTTTAAACAGTATATTAAATAATTAATGTTCATCAGACCATCTTATTTATTTCAAAGTGACATTTTTATCCCTGCATTCCCCTGTCTTTAATAATAATTACTGTATTTAGTTATCATAAATGCTTAATCATCCTCTATTTAAAAAAAAAAAAAAAGGACGTTAAAGAAGACGTATCTACGGCTTAAAATTCATTAAAAATTAAACTGATAATCAAAATAAGTTTCAAGAGATTAGAAACGTTACGGATTTTAACCAGTTCAGCTTACTCGTAGCTAAAACCAGCATAATATGTACTGTATTATTATTTTTTACCATACATTTAATTGCATTCTTTATAAAAGAAGACGCTGCTTGTGCAATTTTGACTTAGCTTTATTATAGCCGTGCAACTTTCTCCATTCGATATTTTATTTATAACCTCCACGCATTTGCATATTTTCATTTCACGCAGATTATGTGTCACACGCCGATGATTAGAAAATGCTGTTATTTGCTCGACATGTTTCTTCTCTTTCTACTACTCGTACTAGGGGTATGCTGCTTAATTCAATCTTCAATTTCCTAGAAATTCAAATACCTAAACAAAAAATAAATAAATAATAAACCCCCGAACGCGAAATAATTTAGTAAACAGATACATTTATTCGCACGTTTAAACTGCTATTTCGTCTTAGATTTTCCTTCGCTAAAGGTAAAAATCACCTTCTCCGCAAAAATTATTCCCACAAGGATCGCTCCATGACGTCAAAAGTAAAACCGGATGACGTCATCGACCCCACTTTTTTCTTTTCTTTTGATTTTCTCTCTGGTATTACGTTTTGGTATTAGCCGCGCACCTCGACTCGAAATGAGATATTTAACGAAGTTAGTGCACTTTGCCGAGTAAACACTAAATTGCATATTTGAAAAACTTTATTCTAATTTGGATTTGGGAAGCTCTAGCGCCACCTACACAACTCAGCACCTCGACCTAATCTCTTTCTTCTAGAAAGATATCTTTTTTGAAGAAGTGAAAGTGAGAGAGAGAGAGCTAGGTGTGTGGGGGTTTTTTTTTAATGAAACCTCAATATGTATATATTTTTTGTTGTTGTTGGCATCAAAAGCCCTCCTCGCATATATTGATTGAATTTGTTTAGAAATGGCAAAAGATGTAATAGCATGAAGAGCAACCGCACGTGGTGCTAATTCTAAAATATGAGTCATCGGAGCCCCAGCCACACGCCGTGATTCCAAAATTTACAATCACTTTCTCCATCCTTCTTTCTCCATCCTTCTTTCTCCATCATTCCGGGCTCTTTCCATCGCTTTGTTTCCATTCCTCTATACATTTCACCTTTCGCTCTATCTTTCTCCATCGTTCTGACTCTCTCTCAGCTTCCGTCTCGAAAAGCTGTTCTCAAAAGAGATGCAAAATTAATTAGAACGTAGGGAAATACGGAGAATTTGTGTACGGCAGACATTCACAATTGTTTCAACTTATACATCATTTATTTTAATTTGGAGTCACTTCTTTTATTCAACAAATTTCTCTATTTATTTTTTGTTGTTATCCTAGCGTTGTGCGTAATGTATTTTTTTTTTTTTAGCTTTTATTATTGTTCCGTACAAGTGTTTACTAAAGCCGGGAACCCTCTTGAGACATTACGTAAACATTCATCACATTAAGCTCTCTACAAATTCAGAGATTAATTTATAAACATATTCAGCATTTTGCGGATTCACAGTGGACTTCACTTAGTATAAATTTACGCTTAATATTGCGTTAAACCGTATTGAGATTTACTGTTTAAAAAAAAATTTGTTTTAAAACGAATTGTTCATTGCAAATATTTTTCGTAGAATTTTGTCGTCGTTTCCCCAAGTAGGCTACTCAGACAAACTTGAGAGTTTTTGCTCTCAAAAAATATGTTTTAACATGAATTTCGTTCTCAGTTTCAATATTCTGCATTATTTCAGTAGGTTTTGTTTATATTATTTATAAATTAAAGTACTGTAGTTCTTCTGAGCATGCAAACTCTCAATGATTGAATTCCGAGAATAATAAAAATAATAATTTATGAAACCTACGTAAATACTTCCATTATTTAAAGTATATTTATAAGCCCCAAGTTGTTTTTAAAATATAGATATTCATAATTTTTTTTTCTTTTTTTCAAATCAATCTTTTTAACTAAAACTTTCCAATTTTACATTAAACTGATGCTTTCATTCAATTTTCAACAATACCGGTACGATATTATTAATTCATACTTAAAATTCAATTAATTTACCTTCTAAACGTAATTTTCATCAAGAAAGAAAATGTTTATCAAATCAATAAATAAAAGTTTGTAAAAATACATTTTCGATAAACAGCCGTGTAAACCTAATCATTAAATTGCCGCGTTAAGTGAGAATTAAAACGCTTCTATTCGCAATTAATTTAAATGAATATGAGAATTTTCAGCTTTAAAGATGTAAATAAAAGCTGATTCATTTAATAAATGAACCTTATTCAAAATATAATGTAAGCTTACCGTGCTTAATATTTGGCTTACACGGTTAATTACCCCGCTATTCATTAGCTATGAATTAATAAATGCTTAAAAAAAAAAAAAATTGGCTCAATTAAGTTTTTATGCTAAATTAAAGCTTTTACGGACATTTGTGTTTCGCTTAAATGGTAAACGACTCCACTATATTTAACTATTACATCCCTATTCATAAGTTGCAAAAGTGTGCGTGCTAATTAAAGAAGATGGCTTTTAGGAAAAAGAAAAGAAAGGAAAAATAAAAGCTTGGCTTCACGTGAGCCAAATTCGATTTTCCACATCTAAATAAGATAGCGAAGTGGAGACGTGAGTTGATAGAGGACAACGGCTTCGAAATCTAATTACGAGCTCCGAAGGTAAACGATACCAATAACGTACACTTTTAGGACGACAACAAACCAATTAAAATAGTTTTCCATTAGAATAACCCGATGTGCATCGAAAGGCGTGGCTCAAAGCGGCTCACGAAAACGAAGAAGACGAAAATTACTACGTAAGCAGAAAATAATAATAATATAAAAAAACATAATATATAATATTGAATTCTTGTGAAAGCTCCGGATCTAAGATCCCATTTATAGGTAAATGCCTACATTTTTTTTCTTTATTACGACGTCGGCTTTTTTCTATCTTTAAATTATTAGATAAATGGCGCCAGAAAAGATATCACTTGCATTTGCAATTTCTTCATGTGGGAACTTGTCAATCTTATTTCTTTCACGTCTTACAACTTATTGATTCCCAATCATTTGGGTCGCGGTTATTATCGTCTAACTCATTTTTAATGGTGTACCTACATTTATAATAGAATAATATTATTGTTTGCGCATTTATCCAATACCAGATTTAAGGCTGCCCTCACATAATTGTAATTTGTCCTCCTTTAATTTATATTTTTTTTCGCAATTAATTTAAACTTGTGCAAACTTTAGTTTCGAGTTACATGTTTATTCTAAAACACAATACAGTTCTGAAAAATTTGCGCAAATGTTTTTTTTAAATCCGTTACAACATTTCTTAAACATGTTAAAATATTTATTTAAATCTTAGTAAAATATTTTAAAAGCTCGATTAAATATTTAAATAATACATTTTTTGCAAGACTTTGTACAGTATACATCTATTGGATGCTACTGTAGGTAAAATGTAAACGTTTTTTATTTTATATTTAAAAAAAAAAGTTGGTTCGCGAGCTAAAAACCAGTTTGGGAACCCAATTTCCAATGCAGATGCGTCATAAAGAATAAAATGGGTAAATATTAAAAAGAAATACTGTATTGAAATAAATAGTAGGCTTACATCTTTTGCCTACTTATCTCACAGAGTGACATTGGCGCTGAATTATTAAGGGTGGGGATATAAGAATGGAAAGAAAAGAATTATTTTTAAACATCTATTATAATATGCGAATCCGATTTATTTCTTTTCTTCAAAAAACAAAACAGAAAAAAAACAACATATTGTTAACAATCCTTTCTTGATTCCCAATTCGCTCTTCCTCATTTTTATCCTTTCTAATAATTCACAATAATTCTCTTGAAACTTTTTTTTCCCATTTTTTATCTTTTATAGAACGTTTTCCTCTCGTAGATAACAATTTCGCAAAACTTTTGTTGTCATTTTAACTGCGTTAAATTAAAAGCTACGATGTATCATCACTCGACAATAAATCCAAATAATCTTTTATTCGCTATTCGTCCGACGAACAAGCTTCGCCTACGATACACAAATTACAATTTATTACCGCCGTTTCCTTAAACGGTTGAAAAAACGCACTACATTTTCGATTAATAAATGTCTAACAAAACCAATATCCGTTTAAGACAAACAATAATTTATTTATTAACTAATAACATTATCTTAATATGAATAACTTAAACCTTATAACAACAACTTTAATCGTAAAACATTACCGAAAATATTCGCTGTTTATACCGTATAAGAGTAACACCTAAGCTATTTTCTTTAGGAATAGCCGTTAATTACGTTGACAATTTCCTCCCAAAAAATCGAAATATTGTACCAAAAATAATCACCGGCATTGAAATCGATAAAAAAAATTAATGTAGCCAACAGTAGTTTTTGAATGGGACATTTTTAAAAAGTTTTTTCCCTGTTTTTTTTTTATAAAGGAAACAAAGAATAAACCAATCAAATTGCAAGATTCTTGAAAAATAATAATAATAAAAAAAGAGCTTTGACGTCCCGTGTGGTATTTTCTTGTCTCAATAACAATAGACGTTATATCCGAAATCGTTATACAGTACATTATTCTACTGCAGATAGCAGTTTTAAAAACAATTCTGCTAACGACCCAATTTTTGAAAGAAAAAAAAAATTATGTGAAGTGTCCTAAATGTTTTCACATAATATGACTGTCACGGAACCCGGAAAAAATTACGTTATATCCGAGGTGATGCTATAACCAAGTTCTTAAGATCAGCTATAAATTCACTTTCAAAAAGAACAAAAATAAAATTTTTAACTCTCTCCTTTATTTTGTCGATTAATGGGTGACCCCTTATTCATAATTATTATCACTTGAGGGAAATACTTTTGTTAATTATTATAAGAGAGACGAAAACTAACCTTATGGAAAAAATAACAGCCGACTTTGACAAAGCAATAGTTTGTAACAGAATGTCTACATTATTTGGCGACGCCATGCCATAAGAATGCTGATTAGTTTCTTAAGAAAATGCTTATTAGAGGGAAGTATAAGCGCACTTTTATTATCTAACATTGCAAGTAAATCATAAGTGAAGACTTTTCCCTTTAAGCGCTTCCTATGAATTCCATCCACAGTTACACGAGTGCGCACGTGTAAGTTGTAACCGGCGCAGTACCTAGTCCTGCTCTTCTAACCGAAAGCATCGCCATAGATATTTTCACGCGTCACAGCTAAATAATGAAATGAAAGTAACGACAGTCGTTTTTCTTCCACGTACAGCTTTGAACTTCGCTGACTTGTGTCGCGTGTATCGCGTCCGTACGAAACACGGTGACTGCACGCGCTTCTCTAATTCAATCGAAAAAGACAATTTAAATTTCAAATGAACGATAGCCAGACGTTAAGTGTCAAAGCGTTGTCAGCGCTTCTTCCACCGACGTTAAAACAGTAGAGAGAATTGAAAATGCTAACGTCGACGCGAGCACATTTGCCAATTATTAAAATATACGGTACCGGTATAAAAATTCACCAGACTTTCATCCAAATGTTGTGTAAAAAGCTTTCTTGACGTTTCCGGAATCGTTCATTCTCGAATTGCGACTAGTCGAGAGAAGAACTCTTTAATAAATCATTACGAGGCGATGATTTATTAATTTTAAAAAATAAAAATATGAACGGTATCCTGTTAGCACGTGTTGTTTTCTTGATTTAATTTTTAAAATTAAAGGATATGTAAAAACAAAAGGGATAGGAAATGCCAAAGAGTGAATGAACTCATTACGGCAACGTAATAATTTGTTACTGTTAGTTAGGTATGTGCTATGTAAATTTTGCACATGAAGTGACAAAATAGCCTCTAAAATATTGTTTTCTATAGAAAAGGAGATTTTGTTTTAGATTTATAATTTTTTTTTTCATAGACTTCTACAATGAAAATTCTACCATAAAAGAGAAATTCCTCAATAAACTTATCACGTAAATTGTTGAAAGATCAAAAAGTTCTTCGAAAAAAAAAAAAAGAGGGAAAAAATAAACTATTTTATATTACACCGGTACCTTAAAACAAGTAGGCTTACTGTCTAAATCCGTCCCTGATAAAATCAAGCATAAATAAAAAGCCTGTACAGTACATGTATTGCAATTGCAACGTAATGCCTTAAGTTATGTTAATTAGATTCTATTTCCGTACTAATTTTTTCCCCGTCTATCTTTCCCCGGTATTTATCCTTTTAAATATACATATCGATTTACACGTATCTTGTTTAAATAACAAATAACTAATTAAAAATAAAGTACGCCAAAAAAAGAATTAAAAAAAAAAAGTTTAAGTAATTTTGATTTTTTATAATTAGTTAAGCTTTATTTGTAAAGTAAATTAATACCCATGATTAAATAAAAAATCCTGTTCGTTCCGTAAATTTTAATAAGCTACTTTAATTAATAATAATAATAAAAATCGAACATTTACTAGTACCTTTACTGTGCAATAAATGGTAAACATCGTCAACGATTCTAAAACTACCAGCTTAGTCCCATAAACACTGTATTTTTGATACGTTCAGTCTACATCTGGAGGCTAATGCAACTAATGTTTTGTAATACAACGCTATATGTCATCTCAATTTCAGGTTTTATAATAATCTTTAAAAAAAACATGCGCACGCATATTTCTATTGCTGCAAATAGAAGAAAAAAAAGGCAGCTTCAATAAATTTATAAAGTGTTTATAATTTTTATTAACTTCTATAACTAAAATATATTCATATAATCAATTCACGACAATAATAATTATTAGAAATATTTGACGAAGAAATGAGATTATTAAAAGCGCATTTAATTTTAATATTTGTATTTTTTTCTCGAATTCATTTAGCAATCCATCTTGGATATAAATGATGAAAAGCAAAAATTTAAAAGTAAGTAAAAACAATTTGTCCAATCAAAATCATCGGGTATAGTCAAATCAATTGGCCTTTTTTACACTGGCCAACAACTTTTACATCATTATTATTAAGTTTTTGATTTACTACCAATATTAATATGTAATAAGTTAGTATATATTAAAAAATTCAAAAAAATATTATTACCGGTACTTAAGTCTTATTAAATAAGATACATGTTGAAATAAAATGGGATGATTAAATTTACAACAAAATCAGCAAAATGTACGGTAAAAAGCTTTGTTATTCCAATTATTACCGTATTTAATAAAGTCATAATATTATTCGGCATTGTAATCGTAAACTCAAATTTTGCAAACCAAAATAAAATTCTGTTCTTTATGTACAATATTTTGGAATTGTAATTTTTCTTTTACTGCAGTATATAAAATTACATGAATAATAACGCTAAATTGTAGACGTGCTAATTAAAACACGCATTTTTAATTCCAAACTCGAGAATACAACCATGCTGGCTTTTAATAAAATAATAAACAGAAAATGTAATCAGCATACACACTATTTATTACGAAAAACAAACACAGCGCATGTATTATAAAAATTTAAAAGCCCTTCAACGCAGTAGTGTTGTTATTTTGCCATTCGTTGTTTCATTTTGAATAGCGAAGAAGTTACTTTTCGTTAATAATTTCGTGCATTTATGTTTGCGTTATTTTCTTTTAGTCAAATAAAAAATAAAAAACCGCTAATAAATTCCATTAAATTGAATAATATTCTCTCGAATCGATACATCCCTTTTTGGAGCGTGAACAAGCGAAAAAAGACAAAAGTGGACCAAGTTCAAACAACAATTTAGAACGCTATCGATCCGTACACTCGATGTTTGCGTTTGGGGATTTTCTTCCTCCCTAAAGCCCTTATATTGTACCAGAATTTGCATGCGCAAAGCTTTCAACAAACGCGTAGAACGAGGGAAAAATTTTTTACTGTATTACGTAAAACTCAAAATGTTTCGTGTTTACATTTTTAATTTCTTTCGAATTCTTTGGCTTTGTCATTTAGAATGAAGAAAAAAAAATGATACTCGTATCTGCGTTTTAATGCACTCTAATTGAAGTAGCTAGACATCGCAAATAATAAATTAAAACCAGTCATTGCATTTACCATTATAGTAATTATCACACAGTAGTGAAAGCTACAGCGTGTAGTACAGTATATCACGGGTTTTTAGCGGAAAAGGATAATTAAACGCTCTCGCCCAAGTTATTTAACCTTGTTAAATTGAATCTGTGCTCGTGGTTTAGTCAACTAGGAAATTGGCCTCGTGATCCTCGTACGGTAAAGAGCAGACTATTGCAAATTGCTTTAGTAATCGTCTAGTCTGACTTTTATAATTTTCAAGCTGCAAAATTAATTTGTTTTAAGTTTTGGGTCGAAACTTTTACACGTTCGGAAAGCTAATTTGACCTTCGCGAGTTCATTACCAACAACAAAAGTTCAAACTACAATATTAAACAAAAAAAAAAATTTTTTTTTTCATGGGAAGAAAATATTTCAAACTTTAAACACAATTCTTCTGTCATGTTATGTCGACTCAATTTCAATTTTCTTCGTTCTTTCAATCTTGTGTATAAATGTATTTTATATTACGTGGCATAAAAGCGCTTCCTGTAAGCGAAGAATAATAATTTATAGAGATTCTCAAAGTTTAGCTCGCGAACAAAACGTAGCCTACCTTTTTGAAATTGACTAGAAATTTTTAAATTTATTTTGATGGTAAATGTTTGTTAGAAACTTTCTATTTGGTTTTAAATTACGGTATTCTATTTTTTAATTAGTTTAATTTTTTTTTTTAAACTTAAACAAAAATGTTAATTTGCAAAACAAACTAGCTTTCAATTTATTTCAAGTATATTGAAATAGTCGATTCAATAATGAACTTTTTATGTCTGTCTGTCTTTATTTTTATAGTTTTGCAAACGCAGCATTTTTTATTTAATTTCATTTCATTATTATTATTATTATTATTTTATTTTTTTTTTATCTTTTAAATCTGAACAAAAATTTTAACTTGCAAAATAAATAAGGTTTAAATTTATTTCAAGTTTGTGGAAATAGTTAATTCAACATTTTCTTTACCGGTACATCTTAAATCAATCTAGATTTTTCAATTTATTTATTTTTTAAAATTGTTTTTACAGTACAGTATTAGTTTTTCAAAATACGATAATATTTTTCAAATGAAGTTTACCTATTTCTTAAACCTGTTTAACGTCTCCACATCGTTAATGAACAATATTAATGTTAAAAAATTGAACAAAATTATAGATGGGACTCAAAAAAAAATATATAATCGAATAAAATCTAATGTAAACCTTCCAAAAAGATATAAAGTTATTACCGGTATTTAGAATTTGCATTTAAAAATTGAGTCGGCAATAAAAAAAAATAAGCTCGTGAACCAAGCAAATAAACGGTGAATAAAGGAAAGAAAAATGTTGATGGAAACGAAGAGCTAAACACTCGGAATTACAAGTGGATTTTGATCATGTTTTAACATTATCGATCATGTCTGCTTTCTGTCAACATCTCCCGCGTACTGCTCGTATTTCGGGTGACACTAAACCCCCGTTCCAAAACTTAAATTCCCTACCGCCCATTTTTTTATTCTTTCTACTTCTTCTTCTTCAAAAAAAAAAGAAATTGAAAATGTAGTCGTTGAAGCCATTTAATATTTCAAATGTGTCATAGCAGGTGTCAAACCATTCTTCACATTTATCTTCTACAACTTCAATGCATGCAAAAAGTACATTGTACAGTACAATCTAATTTTTTCCTTTGTTAAATCTAAAAGACAATTCTCTATTTTTATTTTATTTTATTAAAATAAAAATAGTATTATTACTGTAGATCAAAACTTAATGTTATCGAAGATCGTATACATGTAGAGAAAGGCGTTATTGCACTTGCTTGCTCGGTTTATCAGCTAGACTTTAATGTCAATACACAATGTAAACTTTATCTTGGTATTTTATTTCGATTCTATCTCATATTTCGTCTTTTCTTTTACAGTATCTGCATAAAGAGCTAAATCAAAGCTCTACTATGTACACAATGTTATTATTAGATCGATGTCTCCATTTGGCTTTCCCTTGTTGATTCAGTTTCACAATTCAAATACAATTTCGGGTATTCCGAGTCAACACTGCAGCTGCTGCTTCCAAGTTTACTTTGACGCTTCCGGGGATCTACCGACATTTTTACATAAATTTACTAACAGGAAATCGAATAAAATGAATAATAAATAAGACTCGTAAATAAATAATAATATTTTAAGTAGAAAAAAAAATAAATAATTCTCCTAAAAAGGGTTTTGTCAATAATTTTCGCATTATTTTAGGTAAACTTTACTAACTTAAATTTTGTGAATTTGCGTTGGCCCAAGGAAATACAATGAATAAACGCGCCAACAAAATGTGATTCAACAAAAGAAAACATCACAGTATAGTGTAGTTTTACTGTTAACTGTTTAAAATTAAAATTTAAATTATTAGTTTTAGTTAAAGTAGTAAACATGCCAATAATTTTGAGTGTTTTTAGGCTACGATATGTACAGTATTGTATGTCGGTAATTTAATTATGTCTATCGGAATTGATACATTAAAAAACACATTAATTGCCGGGTGCCCCAGTTAAATTTTAGCCAATGTTAATTTGTTGTAAAAAAATTAACCAACAAGTGTAGAAATTCCAACTTTGAGCCATTTTACAGAGAAACTCGTAAATATAATTTTAGTACACATGTAGGCCTACTGTAATTTAAATTCTAATTAATGTCTTAGTTGAGTAAATTGAAATTATAATTTGTTCAGTTAACACAATCGTGAATTGATTGCCGTCTTTTTCGGACAATGAAACCAACGCTTTTTTACTCAAAAAATGTGGTTTAAATTTGGGGTGTGCCTTGTGGTCCAAAGGTTAAAGAAAAACGTTAAAAAAATCTTCTAAAAATTATTTTCTGAAAATCTTCTAAAAATTATTTTCTGAAAATCTTCTATAAATTATTTTCTGAAAATCTTCCATAATTTATTTTCTGAAAATCCTCCATAAATTATTTTCTGAAAATCTTCCACAAAATATTTTCTAAAAATATCCCCATAAATCAGAAGTGCGCTTTATAGTCTGAAAAATACGGTAAAGCATTAAAATTCCAGATCTCAATAATAATTATAAAAAAAAACAAAACATTTTTGGCCAGCAAATTCTATTTTCTAATATAAATTTTAATTTTAAAAGTAGTGTATAGAATTGTGGCACCAACCAATCAGAGAGCAGGGATTTAGTGTGGGAGGCGTTTTCGACCA
>JAQGAZ010001849.1:0-23630 GCA_034692225.1 Polydesmus complanatus | reverse complement strand
TAATACCCAAAATAAAATTTTTTAATATTTCCCCCCCCCCCCCCCCCATGGGCGCAATAAAATAGAAATAAATTACAGTATGTATTTCTTTATAAATACACATACCTTGTACTGCACATCCATATATTATCGTTAAATTCTACAAAATTCCAAACGAAAATAATTGATACGTTTGCATAACTTAAGCTTAATTTTAAATGCTTACAGTATAAGGAAAATAATAACGCAAAAGTTTTGCTAAGTGTTAGAAAATATAATTATTTTTCCACAACAGCCGTAAACGTTTCATGAAATACGACGTTAAATTATAACGAAACGTTTAAGGAACAGTGACGGTCATTAGAAAATGCACGCTTGTAATCTAACTTGATAGGTCCATTATACAGTAGTTATTGTCGTTATTAATTTAAAAAAGGTGCAAACGTTATTTAAGTCATGCTCATGAAAGACTTTTAGCATTTTTAAAGAGCTCGTTTTTGATGATGGCGTAATAAAGAAAAGATCTCTCCCCCCCCCCCCTTTCTCCCTCCCATCGTGAGCTTAATTAAGCATAGCACACATTATACAGAAAAAGTAGCTACACATGCGAATCAAGACAATGCAACACCGGCTGCGCAAAAAGACTAATGTAAACATACGTAAATTTAATTTTTATTTACCTTTAAATTTCTCGTTATACTGCACTTAAAACAACAAATTTACATTTTATTTCCCTAATAACAAATTAGAAAAAAAAAAATAATAATAATGCAAACACTATACAATCTAATCTCGGTTACGCATTTTTTACGATGTTTTGTAGAATCAAACAAAAAAAAAAAAAAAAAAATGCTAGACTTTATTTCGCCATTTATGAATAATTTAGTGCTTCTATTTTAAAACTATAGACTACAGAATTAAAAAGTGGTACTCCAGACAAATCAAATAAAAACTTGTACTGTATATGCAAATATCTTTTAAAAAAACGAATTTTCAGTTAGTATTATGTTTATCATTGCCAGAAATTATTATTATTATTTTAAAAATGTTACTAAACTTACATGCTATATTACGGTTTAACTGCAATATGCGAGGTTACATAGGCTGGGCGGAAAAAAAAATACGACTGTTTTCATAAAAGTGCAAAATCAGTGTTGCCACCTTCAAAAGTGGCTGCCTTGGGAAGCCTACACCCCGCTGGAAATTACTGGTTTTCATTCTTCTTAGCAGTTCTGGTACAGTACTCTTAAATTGCTTCTGATACTCTTAAAGTGGAGTCATGTTCAGCGGCATAGTGTTTTAAGACTTTTGAATGTTGACCGCAGCAGTACCCAAATAGCGACCTTTTATGTGGAATTTTCGATTAAAACAAGAAAGAATCACGAGAGCTACTCACTGGAGAGTACAAAAGCTATGAGCTCTTTTGAATTTTTCTTTTGCTTCAAAAAATTGTTTTTTTAAAAAAAAAACTTCAAAAAGTTTGCTCTTTTGCCACCATAGACAACATGCAGACTTTCATTCAACATGATTCCACTTCAAAGATTTCAGAATTGCTACATAGAGTAGGAAATGCATCTAAAGCGGTCGATAGCTTCCTAATCATTTTAAAAAATAAAAATACCTAATGAATGGGATGCATGTATATCAACATAATTACAAATTACTACAGGTTTTCCTTCCCCTTTTTAATTTAAATTAATTCTCTCTCCTATTTAGACTTTTACCGCATTCAACATTTCCGGCTAAAAAGCTTTAAGCGTTTCGATCTCGAAATCGATTACTCAAGATCGATACAGAAAAAGAAAAAAAAACGTTGCGCGGTGAGAATAATAATAATAAAAAAAAAACAGTAAGGAGCCTGTATAATCCTAAACGAGAATTAGGTTGATTAATGAAAAAGACAAGAAAAGGATATGGTGTCATTCTTTCTATCTATTCTCCTCCAGTTTCCGTTGATAATTGCGGTAAGCAATTGCATCAAAGTGGTACTGTATGCGTGCCGAGTTTTATAGACTTCGGAAGCAATTTCCAAAATCTGTACTAATTATAACTTACGGAATAAGGGTAGAAAATAAAAATTCTCGGGGGGAATTTAACTGATTTTTTTTTCTTTTCTTTTTAACTTTTAAAATGAGATAGTTCATCATTTTTTGTTTTTCGCCAACATCTTCATTTCAGCCCTCCAAATCCTCCACCCTTTTTTTTAATCTTTAAGACTTTATATCTAATGAGTTTCACGTGTAAGTTAAGCTCATACTCTATCAAACTACATTTTACTTGACTTATAACCACTCGGTATTCTTTTTATCAACGTTCAAATAAAAAAAAAATACAATCTCATCACGTTGTTTTTGTTTTTAATACGCAACTCAGATTTTTTTTAAAAAAATATTTTCGTTTAAACCCCTTGAGTAATAGTTTTACAAATTTAATATCTCATCTACTTAATAGATTTAATTAGATGCCGGGTAATGCAAATTGTTGCTGCTAAAAATAACTAATATCGTTAAATCGATCGCTATTGCAAAAAAAAAAATAATAATAATAATGACATTACATTTAATAACTTATCAAAACACACACACCACGTTGCTCTAATTTGATAAAACAAAAACAAAAAAAAAATCTCAATTTAATTAATCTGAACGTTACAAAATTATAAACAAATAAATATTAAGCTTCCTAAGTTAACTAAATTATATAAAATTCTACTAAATTAAATCTGTCGCGCGAGTAACATTTTTTTTTTTAATTTACTCGTGCATCGGTAAAAGTAAAAGCAAAAGCAGCACGCGCGTGCGACGAGAAGAATAAAGCGACATTAAATCTATTTTCGGTAGAAAACAAGCCCTAAAAATAGCCGCAATTTAGATAGAAAGTGTTTATTCCGCGAACAGGAAAAAGATTTTTACTAGTTTACGATGGCGCGAGTAAAAAGGTTTTTAGTAAGTTTTATGCGAGTCGTCGGAATGGTGATTATCGTTAAGTTAGTGCGACACGAGTTGACCAGTGGTCTTTTAAGTCTAATCAACGTCAGCTTTAACAATTCATCTATTTCAATTACGGCGCCCTTGTTGAAGCGAAAACAAAGCAACTTGCATTGTTTTTCCATAAACAACATTCTGCCTTAGATTAAATTTTTTTTTTTTTCTTTCTCTGACTTAATTTAGAAAATGAAATACTGTACGTGCATTTCAATAGCTGCTCTAAAAGTCTATACGATGTTAAAACTTAAACGCAATTTAATTTTCACTTTTTTCTCCCCGATATAAAATAAAGACTTAAATGTACCCAAGACCTCGCTTCCCTTGTTAAGTAGCTTCCTTTGGTATCTACTTTGAAAGTGTTAACATTGATTTGAAACTTTGTAATAAATATAAGGTTTTATCAAAACAGTCTCATTACTCTTAGACTAACAAAACGCGATGAACACTTACTGCGTAATGCATTCATTTATTTACCGTATTAAAAAAAATTGCTTTCCAAAAAAAAAAAACAACGAGTTAAATTACATTAAAAATAAAAGTGTTTTTGAAATAAATAAGGCTAAAGTTAATTTAGCTGAATAAAACAAATGTGTCGCCAACGTGAGTGGAAACAAAACGCGTAATTTAAATTTTAAATTGAAAATTTTGTCTGAAAACGTATTGAAAAAAATACGATATACTACGGTATTATATACATGTAAAATAATAAAAATAAAAAAAAAAACAGAAGAAAAAGGTCTGTCGTTGATCCATTTAAGTATCTTCCGGATCTTTAGCATCATCTGTTACGAATTTCTATTAATATTAAAAGCTTGTCTCTCAATCGTTCAATTTTTCTATTCGATGACCATTACCTGTAAATTTCTAAACATATAAACTTCACACTCTTGCTTCGACTGGAATAAATGCGCAGTCAAAACCGATCACGAATTTATCCTTTTCGAAATAAAATGAAAGTGCAAAGCCAACTGGTGGAAATATTTTATCCTTTTATAGAACTTATTCGGCGCAGTTTTCTAGGGCAAATCTTTTAAAACCGTACTTGTACAGTATTCCAATTCTAATTTTTCCCCTCTCTTTCAAGATTGAAAAAGTTTGTGAACCGCTTTGCGCATCACTTAACATGGAAAATACTACACGTAACGAGAGACCGAACGCATTAAAGAACGAACGGTTAATAACGAAAGAGATAAAAAGCAAAAATACGCCCGCAATAGTTTGCATTCGAATCTCCGGTGCATAATGAATTTATTTCATCGTTTTGCTTAATTCCCTAAGGCAGAGTGCGTCTGCTTCTATTTCGGGGTTTGTTTTTTCAAAATAAATTAAAAACCCGTCGAACAATTTTTTTTTAAGTATACGCTACAATCAGTAGTAGTGAATAAAAATCTTAAATTAAGCTCCTCAATTCATTAAATAATAAATCATTAAAATAATACCCGAGAGCGTCTGTATTATTATTTATAAAGATTGCTTTACAAGGTGGTTGATTAAATATTGGCGCTGCTTTCAGTCGCGTATTTTATTTTTATTTTGTCTACATTTTAAATTCTTGGAATAAATTAAATTTTATAAAACAATATTTTCACTTTATAGTGTAACCCTTCATTCAAAACCGAATGCTAAATGCAAAATTATTGCTTACAGTATGACCCCCCTTTATTATTGATGTATCGTCAACATTTTCAAACTTGAGCGCTGTTTAAGGCAAAATTTGATTTAGGTAGATACCGGTACCCAATTACCGAAAGTTTAAATCGCCGAATATTCAATATTTTAAAGTTTACAGTACACAGTATTAACTAAATGTCACAAAAAGTAATTCTTTATTGATAACTGTCATATTGCAGTAGGCGCATAGAGCATAAAATACATGTAGACTACCCTTAAATTGTACAATAATTAAGCTTTTCCTTTTAAGAATTAATACCTGGTTTTTGGAAAAACAAATTACTGTACCATTTGTTTTGTGATAAAGAATTACTCTTTGTTTTATGAAAAAAGAATTACCTTTTGTTTTTAGAAAGAATATTACTCTTAACATTGTGAAGAAAAAAAAGTCGTCCATTTTCCATCGGCAAAGTGACGAGTAGGGCCATATTGTGTAGTCTACTTAGAACACAATCACTTTTATAATAATTGGCTTTTACTAATTCCATTTTTTTTTTTTTTTAGCAGAACTAAGGGTTTATGGAAATCTGCTCGTCACCCATTGTCACTAATAACCAAAATAACCCATTTTCTGATATCAACCATGTTAATCCGAACATGTCCCGGTCCCAATTGGTTCGGATTATCGGGATTCATCAAAATGTATGCAATAAAATAAGAACCAAAATGGATTACTTTAAAGAAACAAATCAAAAAGAATAATAATCATAAAAAAAAAAACAGTGTGGTTTACCGTATGTAGCCAAGGGTTTGAACACGTCTGGTAGGCCATCAGCATGATTTACTGAATAGTCACTACGGCTGTTTATTTCTTTCTTTCTGTTTTACTACGTCTAATAAGACAATTTGGGTTTGTTTACAAAAGTATCTTGTTTTCACAACAAACAACCCGATTTAAATAAAAACCAATATCCTTATTGTAAAAAAAAAACAATAAACAATAATTTACGTCAAAGAAAATCAATACCGGTATTTCAGAATAAGATCAAAAAACATGAATGCATTTTTCTAAAAAAAAAATATTTAAAATTGATATAACCTTTTAAAACATCCGCAGTAAAATCTCCACACAACGAATTTTCAAGGAACAGTACTCGTATGTTTCAAACCTTGCAACTTTTTTTTTAATGTTTTATAGTCAATCATACTTTTTTAAAAAATCAAACCTACATACATAATTTTATTGAAAGCTCTATCTTTACTACTTCGCGCTAAAATTATTTGCAATTTACAAAAAAATCAAAATTTAAACTGAAACTTTTCAAGCAATTTCACTGTCTGAGAATTTAATTCTATTTACGACTGTCATATACGAATGCTTTTTTTTTTAAAGACACAGTAGATAAATAACTTCCAATATTTTCAACTTCTTCTTACAATACTTCTTTCTCAAAACTAATATCGGTTACTTCAAAGCCTTTTTTTTCTTTTATAAAAGCAAATAAAATTCCACGTAAAACACTAACGATTCATTTAACACATTCAAAAATGTTATCTGATTATGACCTTATTTCGTGTGAAATTGAAAAGATCGCTTTTTCTCTACGCCAATGCCAGCCCTGATGTTAAATCGCACTTTTGTCGAGTAATCCATCTTTCACATTATTATTATTCTTTTTTTGGCGCAGTACTTGTTTACATTGCTAACGAGATGAGAAAAATCAAAGGCTTTTTGAAAGTGCGCTCGAATAAAAATCTATTAAATTTCCATCAAATTTGTTTAATTATATGAACAGCGAGTGCTAGCCACTTCAACCTCTTGCTTCAACTAAGCCACTTTAAACATCTCTACTTAACGTTGATTGATTAAGATGAAGCGACATCTAATGAATAATTCTAATAAATTTATCAAATGTTGCTTTTCTTTTTTTTTTTTTTTTTTGTCTTTAATAATTACAAAAGAATTTTATTTTAATTCAAATTTTTTTCTAAGCACTTTCAAAATTCAAAGAAAAAAATATGGCAATAAAACTTTTTAATAAAAGCAACTTAAAAATAAAAATAATAAAGCACAATGTGTACGATTACAAAGCATAAATTTCCTTTAAAAAAAAAAAAAAACATCTCGGTAAAAAGCTCATTACGAAAACAAATAGAGATTAAAAAACGCTGTGTTATTATGTGGAAACGCTTGGCTGAAGAGTACTCGACGCTTGTCATTAGCGGATTGACGCTTCGCCATTACCAGAGAGAGATTAGGCAAAAATCTAGCCGCAGCAGCTTCCAACTACCCATCTATCATTTTACGCGCTAATAAGCTTCTTTGCTTTACTTTTCCTTTCCCTCCCCACTATATAAAGATGTTTACATTATGCTAAGTAAGCACATTCTAAAATGTGTTGGTGAAACATTTGAGGAACATTAAACTTCCATCTGGCACGCGTGATGCTCATCATCTATCATTAGTTTAACACGCGTTCGCACTTTCTACCCCCTGAAAAAAAAATTTCTGAACCGACTTTATTTGATGAAGAGTAAACGGGTTAATCAATTTAGATTTATTAATAACACGAAAAAAAAAATGGACGATTAATATTATTATATAAATAAACGAGTTATTCAATTTAGATTCATTAATAAACACGAAAAAGTGCACGATATTATTATTATTATTATTGTATACTCGTATGTACTATAAGAGATAATGTTAATTTCTGCAAAAACTCTTCATGGAAGTAAAATTAAACGAGTGTAACGGAATATAAAAAATAATCAACTTACCGTATCTAACAATGTAGCTGCTTAAATCGTATAAAATTATAACATTTACTTCGGATTGAAAACCGCAAAACCACAAAATACTCGTATTATGAAATAATGTTTTATAATAACAATTATAAAAAAATAGTGCTTAAACAACGCAGTGCTTAAAAAGTCCATTACCATTCTATTTCCAAACTTTTGATTGTCTGAACCAACTTCGAAAGAAAAGAAAAAAAGTGTTGTTGGAATAATAGATGATCCTATAAAGACAGCAAAATAGATTTTACCTTCTAAAGAGAATAAGAAAACAATCAATCGGGATTGGAAAATGTCATTAACGTACAGTACGATAGATAGAATTGTAAAAAAAACTTGATGTTTTTCTTTTTTCTATTATCCACCGTTAAATATCCAAAATTAAGTTATCAAAAATAAATAAAGAAAATTCAAAATAATAAGACTTTTGCAACAAAAAAAAAAAAAAAAGGATGACAGGCAGCATCCTTAAAGTTGCTGTCATTTATTTATTTGTTAAAAATTCTCAAAAGCAATAAAAAAGTAAAACTGAAATGATCTACCAATAAATTCGTTTCTATTTACTCGCATCAAAATTCTAGCTGAGTTAAGCAAAAAAAAAAAAAAATAAGCTTCCATTCAAACAAATTCATCATATAAGATAAAACTAACGTTTGCTAACAAAGAAAAAAAAATTCTAATAAAACCGGAAGCAAATATTCCATCAAATAAAAAAGTTTATTTTATCTTTTTAAGTTTGCTAGTTTTTTTTTTTTTTTTTATTGTATAATATATTTTGATCCATTTCACTTTTCCGTTATCCTAACACATGCTGCGGTCGAGTACGTGATATAAAGCTAAATCAGAACTTTCATTTAAAGTACAGTATACTTGAAAAAGCTGTTGAAAGCTGAAATAAGAAATACTGTAGAAAGTAAAAAAAAACAAAAAAATTTAGCGATCGGAGCTTTAACCCGATTCGCTCTTGGAATTCAATGTCTGACTCTCCCAACAATCGATAAAGTTTACCGTAACTAATATTATGCGACAACACTAGGAAGGAAGTATTGGGGGCCTCTCTTTATTAATAAAATAATAGTGTGTTTCAAAGCCTAAATTGATAGTTCTAGGAATTGCGTTTGTAAGGAGGCAGCAGAAGGCGCTGATTTCTGGAAAAAGTTCACGTCGCAATGAGCCCACCGAGACGAAATTTTACTACCGATTCATCAAAGCTTTAATTGAACGCCGCCGCTGCAGTCTGAAATCACTTAATTGTAACTAAATAATTAATTAAGAAACACTGCCCTAAATGGAAGATCCCAATTAGTAATAACTAATCATTATCCGAGTAATCTTGTCTCGCAAAATGTGATTCGTTCAACCGAGTTAACAACTTCATTCTCCAAAACTCCGACGCAATAAATCGTTTCTATAACATTCAATTAAATGTTAACTGACTTGATAAAATTTATTTAGAAATTCAATTACGAAATATGTCGTCTTCTTTTTTTAATAATAATAAAAAGCAATCTCATAAATTTCATCATTGAATGATTTTCTTTTCTCTCTTTTTAGAAATATTTATTTTATTTTAATTAAAACCTTTGGTTAAATGTTAAAAGTTAATTACTTTCAAGTTTTTTACACAAACACCTGCTTCCCAGATATGCTCCCAAACAAATTTAAAATCTACAACAATGAATCTATATCAATGCAGCCCATAGTTTTACATTATCATATAAATTTTCTTATTTTTTTTTTTATTTATTTATTTTTTAGAAGCGTTTAATACCTAGATCAAAACCATTCATTTGGTACTTCCCGGGCTGCGTTAACCTTAGGTTATACAGTGTAGCAGAAAAAACTACGAGTATAAATAACTTCAGATGAAAAAACTTATTAATAACTAGACGAAACCCTTTATCAAATACCAAATTTGATTAAAACGCCGTTGCCAATGCTATTTGCAAACTACGTGTAGGCTACAGTACAGTATTCTATTTTAAATTTTTATTTTGTAGGCTCCATTACTTACAATAAAATAAAACCCCGTTTGTCCGGAACGCTACGGGTGACTCCCCTATTCCGGATAAAAGAATAGCAACTGTCGAGAAACATTATTCTAGAAAACGTTTAGTGACGTACATTAACAAGGAGAAATTTAAACTAACTTAGGTTATAAAAACTTAGCGCAGCACTTTTTTAAAGACCCTTAAAGCCCTTCGTTAAATATGTGAAGCTATTTTAAGCTTTTTAAAGCTACTGTACAATAAAAGATAATAAATATGTGTTTAGGCCTACACATTTTTAAGCTCATTGGTAACTATTCGTCCGAGTCAGACGATTTGATAATGTATTTTTGGATTCAAAATGCTTAACATCACATATTTAACGAAGTGTTTTAAAGACTTTAAAAAACTGGTAATTTAAAAAAAAAAAAAAAACAATTTTCTGAAAGCTTTCGGTATAACTAGGATTCGGATTCATAATACATGTACAGTACCGGCATAATCTTCAGTTTCTATTAACTGACATCATATCTCTGGGACAGCGCCAAATTGATTCTGAAAAACTGACATATTAGTGTCTTTCTATTTTACCATTGTAATAAGTTCTAACTTATTGTTTTAGTTGTACATGTACAGTGCATAGTAAATTTGCGCCAATGTAGCAAACAGATATTAAATAACATGAAAATATCGTGGCGCGACATGCAGTGGTTGATTACTTCAATCAAAAAATGCAACGTTCTTAAAGAAACTCTTCTAAGTGCCCTACATTACAAGGCATCTAAGTAAAAATAGGCCATATCAACCAAGCACCTCTCTGGACCAAAGGTATTCGACCTGAATTTTTTTAACCCAAAAACGAAAGCACTAGAAGTGTCCTTTGGTACATGTGCGAATATTTTCACGTTTCCAAAAAAAAAAAAAGCGTCATTCACAACAGGTAAGCCTGTGAGTGACAGAGCGTAATCAGAGCTCGTCATATTTTCACTTTCCACGAAACGAGGGGGCGGGGCTCTTGAAACAGAAGTTTTTGCATCATATTTAGTTAGATTTTGGTCGATACTCAAGCCAACACCATATTAAAGATTCAACAGGCTTCAGTGGCGACTCAGCAGGCATTACACCAATTAACTACAACCATGTAGTTTAATGATGGTTGCAAATCAGTGATTGTTTTTCCTCTAGTAAGTCCTCAAAATGACCGATTATTGCGAAATTGAAGGTTCATCTTTGGTTTTGCGAAGCATCTGATAAACATTTTATACAGTAATGCTGTCACAGGCTCACCGAAAGCGATTGACGGTTTTTGGAGACGCGAAATAATTCATACTAATACATGACGGTCGGATACATTGGAAACAAGGATACTAAAAAAAAAACATTTAACCAGAAGCGACTGCCTGAAGCAGAATTTTTCAAAAAGCGGCAAATTCCAAGCAAAATCAAAAATGACCGAAATAGTTTAGGAATATTTTCATGAGTAGGCTATTTATTTAAAAGTACATGTACTGTAACAACAAACTTGGATTTTGAGATCAACAGATTCACAAAAATGTTTTTTTCTTCTTGAAAATCATTTTTAAAATGTCAAGAATATAATCAAAAGTATCTAAGCAAAAGCAAGACAAAAAATAGTCGCCATAGCAACCAATATACGAGAAATTTGCTGAACTCTTCATCCGATCGCTATTAAAATATTTAAAAAAATGTAGCGCAAAATGAAAAACAAAATTTTTAATGTTTGCGGTTGCAAAATTAACCCTTTGACTTTATGAGATATGGTAGTTGCGTCGTAAATTCTTAATACAATATTAATTTAACAGTCTACTGTTGTCGGTGACCTACTGTATACAGTACAGTATATTATGAACAGCGTATGCTCTTAGCATAAAAGTTGTAAGCGAGCTCCTAGTGAAAGCAAAACTTGCAACACTCGTTAACTTGCACAAAAGTGTAATGTACCGTATTGTAATATTTTGAAAATTATTTTTTTGTTAGACCAATATTTAGCTGATCCAATCGATGAAAGTATATACCGAGTTTTGCAAATTCGCCAAACTGATAGTAATTAGGTAGTTATGCATTAGGTTTCTATCCTGAAAGACCAAATTTTGGCAAAAAATAATAAAAATACAGAAAATCTTTTTAAGAAAATAGACACATTTTCAATTTTTTGCGCTCTTGGCCGCCCCAATAAATCTGCCGCTCTGAGCTGGTCTAATTGGAAATCCGCTAATAGCTTAAACTCGTTAAAATCTTTAACCCAATAGTCCCTCGTGACCTAGAAAATTCAGCATTGCACAATCAAGTAAAAAACACTCTTTCCAAATTTATTCATGCATTTCATCTAACCAAAAAAAAAAATCTAATTTGTATTATATTAAAAACATGTAGTCACAATTACATCTTTTTTTCTTTTCACATTTTCGCCAACGCGGATATCAAATTCGATCTAATGTGATAAGCGCGACATTTTTTCTTGAAGCGATGCAAATGCTGGGTGAATGTAAAAACTATACAATAGGTTTTCTTTTACAGCAGTAATATAGAAATTTTTCCAAGAAATAGCCTACTTATACTGTAGTTTAAGAAATTTGAAAAAGAGTTTCTGAAATATTTTTTTAGCACCATTAAAGAAAAAAAAAATCCAAGCCGACTCAATGCAAATCTCAATTTACACCACAAAAACTAACCGAAATCAAATGCGCAGTTTCAATTTCATGATCATAAATTTCAATCTTAACACCAAATATAACAAAAAAAAAAAAAAAAAATGGGATAATAAAATACGAAATAATAATTATTTTGTGGCACATCAACCACTCTTTCAATCAACCGAAAATTGATTATATTCTGAAATTACTGCTTAAGTTGTTGAATTTCTCCCGCATCAAAGATACAATGTTTACCACGTATAAAAAGAATACTGTAGCGTAAAAAAAGAGAAGTTCGTTTAGTTGAATGAGCGTCAAAAGCAATTAAACAAGCCAGTAGAAAGGGCTCCGGAAGAATGTTTTCCTCAACAAACTAAAGAAAAAAGTCAATGAAACGGAAAAGAAAAAAAAAATTCCGCAATTTTTTTGCTTCAAAATCTTATCTGATTTCCGTCTTTCATAAAAAAAATAACTATGTACTGTAGTTAATGGAGAAGGGGAGAAAAAAAATAATTGGAAGAAATTTGTCTCGCGCGAAATATTTGTCAATTTCTATTAAATTTTGACAGTGATATGAATTTAAAATCGAAAAACAACGTCAATTTTCCACTACCGAATAACATTCTTAATTAAAGACGCAGGCTTACCCTAAAAAAAATAATGCAACAGTAAGTAACAATAACGTTGTCATAAGCAGAATCGGAAAAACCCCTAAAGCAAATAACCCCGGACAGCGATTAAAGGCGAGAAAAATAAAAGTTGTATTCGCCAATCAATTAGAACTTATAATTTCGAAGCATCGTTTTCCTCTCTCGTTCGCCCTCCATCATCGATTTCTGTACATGGCATCAAATAAGCTCATTTCACCCTCGTTCAAATAAAAACACTTCAACTGCCTTTTCACTTCTAGACTTACTGTATTTAAGAAGTACAGTATACTGTATACGAATTACGAATGTAACGACGGGTGACGTCGACCCACAGCTTTTACGTTAAGTTCGAAGTGTTGCCATCTGCTAAGAAAAAGCAACAGCCAGTGCAACCGCCTCAGCAAATCAACGACAGCCATCAATTGCGGTATTATTTTTTCTTTAAAAAATGACACTGACAAAATTGAGTGAAAACTTTAAACAAAAGAAAATAATGCATTAGCAAATAACTCACTCGATCGAAAGTTAATTATTGTAATTTAAAAAATAAATAAATACAGTAGCCTACAGTATCTTATTAATAGCGCTTATTAGCGAGAAAACTAATCTCCAAATTAAATAATGGTTTTTAAATATAATAGTAAAACCCTTTTGTAGCGCACCCGTTTAAAGTGCGCTCCCGCTTACGGGATTTTTTTTTTCGAGTTTATTCAAAATTATTTTTGGTTTAAAGTTTATTATTCAAATGTCTTTGACAATACAACAAAATCTTTAAATTAATATATTTGTTCATTTTCATTTTATTGTGTATTCATATAGAGGCTAAAGATCATTAACATTTCCTTAAATAAATGATAACTTTGTGGTTTGGAAAATTTTTTATGTTAATTAATACTGTGTATTATAATCTCTAATACTGTACTGCAATACTACTGTAGATTGCTTATTATTAATTCATAACATTAAAGTGAAATGATATTTTAAGCGTACTGTAAAAATAAAAAAAAAAATCTTTTTTATTATTTTCATAAATTCATAATAAATAAATGCATCATTGGTTTAGCCTATTTGCACAAAATTTACCATACAGTAAATGTCAACCAAAAAGTTTTATACTGTAGGCTAAAGCATTTGCAAATATTTGCCAACGCATGTTAAGCAAAATTAGAATAAACAACTCCGTGGAACAAAGTAAAAAAATAAAAAAGTTAAAAGTCAAAATTTACCAATACAGCATTATCAAACTTCGAACTAACAGTTTAATTTTTTTGTTTTACCGGTATGATAATCACAATAGAAATCTGAATTATCTTAATGAGTAAGATTGCTAAGTTGTACCGTATTTTGTTGATAAATTTGAAATTAAAAAGAACCTGCTCGATACGAAACATTGAATTTATTATGAAGCAAGTGATAAATTGAGCATTATTTATTGGCTAGTCATTATCTACGGCACATTGACCAAGGTGATAAAAAATCGTCTACATTTATCATTTTACCTAGTCTAATAGCAAACTAAAGTAAATAACGTTCAATTTTGGAAACTCTCTCAATTTTAGCAAGAATTCCGCTTAGCAAAAACCATTGCACACTTAAAAAATCACGATAATAAAGAAATCATGAAAAAAAAACTGCACAAAAAACCACATACAGTATAATATTATGATAATAATAAGTCGTAAATGGAGAATTTCTGTTACAGTTGGTAATGTACATTTATTTATTATAATACCGGTATGTTACAAATATCCATTGCATTCATTTTATGAGACGTATGTAAATTAAGTACTCTTGAAATTTTAGTTGTCAAATTTGACATGTACAATATTTAATTTTATTCTCCACTGTCCATCCCGGACGCAATTAAAAACCGAAATATATATAGTCGGTAGTTGGTGCTAATTATTCTAAAATAAACAGATTATTGTAACTTTTATAAATTATTACGTAATCGGTCAAATAAATAAATTTCCAAATAAATATTCGATAGTTGAACTGGAATCAAATTGAAAAAATTTCAAACTTCAAAATCATCATCAAATAAGTATACAAGCTAGGTGAGATAAGTGAGAAATGCAAACGAATTATGGTTTGAAGAGTGGAGTCTTATCTACAGTAGAATCGCCAAAAGCAATACCGTAATCCCCTTCTTATTTCGCCACGGCCCACTTGGCTTTCACTCCAACCGACTCTACTAGAGAAATTTATTGAAAGATTGAATTTGTATTTCACCGTCTCCGATTCATTTTTTCCCGCACGCGTTTTGACACGCGCATATCCAGTCTACAGACACGTTTTACACATAGTCACTGTAACAATTGGATGACACGTCATTTACACCTTGTTTATCGGCGAAGGAGATAAAGGGAACTTATACAAAATACTCGTACAACAGAAATGCGAACGGATTGTAGAAATAAATAGTTACGACTAGATGATGGGTTTCGGCATGAATAAAAAAAAGAAGAAAAAAAAAAATGTCAAGAAATGGAAATTGGGGACGTACTTGAGACAGCTGGCTCCCTACTTTGCCTCACCGATACATATAAAATTCCTTTTGATAATTTTATTGAGTATGATAGAAGGAGATTGTATAATAGAAACGCCATTTCGTTTTGCACCAAAAATGAAAAATAAAAACTTTTATTGATACATATTTTTGCATAATCCAAAATGTTAGCTGTAAAATGTGCGTGTGTGAGCACGCGCGCGCGACAATTTGCAATCCAAATTACGCTACGGTGGAAAACTTACGACGGTAAGAATGTATTTCTACTAAAAAATAAAAATCCCTTCTTCGCTTTTATGGCATTATTTTAAAATTATAAAACGAAAGAAATCGTAAAATACTTTTTTCTTCATTTAGCCAAACGTAAATTTAAAAAAAAAAAAAAAAAAGTAGACCAATATAATATTAAAATATATAAAAAAGCAAGCTCAGCTATTAAAATAATAATCAATTCCTTTTTTTAAAAAAAAAAAATGTCCACAAAAGAGAATAAATATTTAAATCAAAACAAAGCGTATTTTATTAGTGTATGTGTTTTGGAAACGGAGATAAAGTTACCGCAGAAACATTTTCCTCTATTTTAACCAATACTCTTCAAATCTGCAAACTATAATTATTATAAGCACGATGAAAGCAAATAAAGAGTAAAAAAATTATTTAAATTCAAGAAAAAATTACTAAAAAAAAATTACATGAAATGGAATCTTTTGATCTAATTTAGAAAAGTAGAATAAGCAAACAAAATCTAAAAAAACTAATATCTAACTAAATCTAGTAAAAAAAAATAATAAAGCAATAACAACGTTATCTTAAGTAATAAATTAGCCTAAAACATTTTGTACGTATACATGTATTCCGCATACATAACTAAGCAAAATGAGACTTCTGATTGTCGTCACTTAATTAAAACGTATGTAACCTACGCATAAATTATTATTATTCTAGAATAGTAAAAAAAATTCTAATGCAGAGCACATTAAAAATATTAAATGCTTGTAAACTCTGGGGGAGGCTTTTTGTGCGGACAAAATTTTCGTGATTGAATTTGCAAAACATTAGTTGTCGTTTATCCTCGGGGCATAATGCAATACATGAACAAATCAAATATTCTAACATGCTTTCAAAATGTACGGATAAAAATACTAATACTGTATTCTGTAAAAAAAAATTTTTTTTTGGAGTAGAATGAAGAATTTCGCAGAATATCGCTGTTAAGCCTTGAACATTAGCATTACTGCATTAATATTTTTTATATACTCGTTATATAATGTATATTTTAAAAAAAACCTTTTTAATGACAATTTTATACCTCAATTCTCAATATTTAACATTAAAAAAATTTTTTAACAAAGAAAAAAAAATGTTCTAGTTTTAATTTACTGTATAGGTAAATATAAAATAAAAAAAAATAAAAAATAAAACTTTTTCGTAAACTAACTCAACCATAAATTTTGAATTTTTTTTTTTTTTTTGAGGTACCGCAAAATGATGTAATAAAATATTCCACAAGCAGTAATAAAATAAAAACTTTTATTTACATAAACCTGAATAAACTTTCCGAAAGAAAAAAAAACACGCACCAACCGTTTTAGATTCTTTTTATAACCTTTTTTTCGAAAAAATAAAATAATACCGGTAATAAAAAAAAAAAAACCTTATTTTTCTACCGTTAATACAAATAGAAAATTGTTTAAACAATATTGTATAAAAACTGGAGTTTCTTCGGCTATCTTTCTATGTACAACAATGATAAGAGACTTTAGTTGTGTAAAAAGCTCTTTCGGATAAAGCGCGGTAGTTTATTTCGATTTAACCAACTGTTCTTCTAAACATAAAAGACTACAAAGTGGCCATAAGCTTTTTGGCGTAAGAACGTGCCAACAATTTCAAGCAACAATCATTTCCCTTCAAATTGCCGCACAGATACGAAAGCGAGGTTGCCAAAAACAATCTTCTTATTTAATCGATAAATTCATACTGTAGGATCTCGAATTTAAGCGTCCGCCAATTATTATTTCGTCCAAAAGCAAAATTAAAAATTAGCGGAAAGGAGGGGGAAAAAAATCCAAAACCCTAAATGCGATGGGCGTTCGAGAGAATGAACGCACTACTAACACAAACATTCCGTTAAAAGATCGATAGAAAATCAGCCAAACGTTTAATCGCCTCGGATTGCGCTTTGAACCGTTAAGTGCATGCGGCTGTAGATCGAAATAATCTTGAAATAATTTTTCGTCGAGCGCATAAAAGCGGACACTCAGGAATAATTTGAGGTTTATTGACTTACGAGAGGGGGACATTAAGATAAACGAACTGACACGCGCCATAAAATAACCATAAAGCTTTTACGCAATTAGTAAAGATTTTGCGGTAAAATTTTCCTGGAACCTGAGAAGTTTAAGTAAACAGAAAAAAAAAAATAAGTTATACTTCTCACTTATTCAAGTGACTTTTTTTTTTATGATTATTTTTATTTTGCAATGATTGCATCGATCGATTTCCTTGATATTTCTACGACTATCAATACAGACGTGACGCGAACAGTCGTTGTCTGCCTGCTATTTGATGAAAAAAGCCACGACAAATGCATTGTAGACAAAGAAAAGAAACGCAAATATATATATATATATAATATTATATTGGCCAATGATAGAGTCGTCTTGCCTTTGGCTTTTATCCTTAACCCACTCTCCTAAAATACTTCAATATCCGCCTCCATCAACAAAGTTATTAACGTTTGCTTTTATATCCATCGCTGAACATTCAAGACACAAGCACAATGCAATTGCACTGTGGGAAATATAATGGAACTAATTAATTTTACAGTAGTATAGCGAACCACGTTAGTTACTCAAGTACACAGCTAATAATTAAAAAAAAACCCTTTAAAATTGAGTATTTTTCTCCCCCCCCCCTCCCCCTTTTTTTTTTTTACAACTTTTAAAGCAAAAACTTTTCCAACTCTTTTAGAAATTGCGTGCGTCAATATTTGAGCCACCCATATCCAAAGTTCGCAAATCATACTTTTTGAGCCAATCAACATTAAAGTACGTTACTTATTTTTATTGTAAACAGAACAAGTTACTTCATTTTTTAATAAGTTTTCTTTTATTAGTATTTTTTTTTTTTAAAGAAAAACTGATTAACCTAAAAAAAAATTATAAAAAAAAGTATGCGGATTTGATCCGCTTCGAAAGTGAAATACAGTATGTTATAAAACAAAATTCTGAACGATGTGAGCAGTTAGTTCACTACAATACTATTGGCCAGTAGTGATGCTAAAGCGCTTGGTTCTTCGCAGCACTCAAAAAATACATGTTTCGAGAGTAAGAACCCGCATTTAACTCATTTTTGAAAGACATGGAACTTAATCCACTTTGGAACCGGGCTCTCACTTATTAGCCAAACATTGAATGTGCAAAAGAAGGCATGTATTTAAAGGGCTTGGTTTTAATGTTAAAATCAAAACCGACTCTATTTTACTGTGACAACCCAGATGCATCGGAATTGGTCCGATATACTTGTTGTTGTTGTTGGTTATAAATGTCCATGGAGTAATGGACATTACCTATCCACCGAAAGATAAAGCTCTAGTCCTAAACATAAGATGCTCTCTGAGAACTTAAGCGCAGACTCAGGACAGCGTTATTTCGTATGTGCGCCAATTGCGTTGTTTTCTTGATGTTGGAACTTGAGAAGATTCTGTATTTGTGAGCCTTTTGGGGACTTTTCTCTTTTATCGTTTTACGAAAGAAAGTCTTGTTGTCTTTGACATTGTCCATTAAGCAAGTGTTTTATTTTCACGCTCTAACATTTCATGTTTAACAGTAACATCATAATAATAATTTACGTCAAAGTTTTTCATTAATAATTGTATGATTCATTTTAACTGAATCGCGGATTTTTATTGAGTGTTCTTAGACAAATAAAATTAATAATACAAATATGGATTTGGATTGAAACTCGTAGAACAAAACCGTACCCATAATTCTTTCTTCACAAAAACGCTATTTAGTCTTAAATCAAACTTAGATACATCATACCTATTACATACAGTCATCACCAGTCTGTTGGTTTCTCTTCAATTTAATAAATAAAAAGTTAGAAAAACATTATTTACCCTCCCCCCCCCCCCCCCCCCACCTCCCTCTTTTCCTCGCAATAGTCGAAGAAAGTTCTTTGAAAATGGGATCATTTAAAATATAATTATAAGTAGGCCAATTGATTTAAAGAGTAAATTAGCCGCGCGTGACTCAGTTTTGAATTAGATAACTACTCTCATTTCTCTAGAATAATAATTTGCAATTATTCTCTTCCATCGCTTCTAGTTCATTTGCTCACATTATCATGCTTTGACAAACATAACCAGAGTTAACCTTTTTCTCGGGAGCACGTCGAAGTGCACGTAATGCACAGTCTAGTGCATTATATAAGAATAAGATCGATAAGGTAAGCCAAAAAGTTAAAGCGATGCCAACTCAAAACATCTTCGTGTTTTTCCTCTCAAAAAGATTTACTCGTGTCAATTGAGTTAAATAGTTTTTACAAATACAGTATCAGCAATTCCCTTCATCATACTCCACTTCACCTGCGAATGACAAAAGTCTGTATTCAGTTGAAAAGCAAACTTCACTGATTTTTCTCTTTAATGAATATCCAGATTAATATATTTTTTTTCGTATTTTAAATTGCGCGTACTGTATTGAAATTAAAGGAAGTTTTCCTAACGTCAAATTGCTCTCATCTTGATTATTTTTGAGAATCGCAGAAATTCACTTTTAAATTGCTATTCAACTTTTTTAAAAACAGTTTTAGTGCATTAGATTTATGCGAATGTATAAAATTCTGAAGAAGACAGTATTTTTTTTCTGATTGCTTTCAAATTCAATTTTGACAATTTTTAAAAAAAAAAAAAAAAAAAAAAGTTTGCACAATTTTCGCTACCGTACCGTATAAAACAGACAAATGAAAAGTTGAACAAATATAATTTTAGCCTACGCGCTACACAAATAACTCCTTTGTTATAATATTATAGCGTCAGAGAACACGCAAGTTCGAAGCGAATGAGGCAGAGATCTGGGCAAGAGAAAAAATTGAAAGACGCGAATGTTCGGAATCAATTTTCACGTACCGGTAATCAATTTTCCGAAATCCGATCAAATTTCTAATGATAAAAAGCGAGTTGACGAGTCTTCGTTGTTAAGCATCAATTCCGTGAATTTTGTCCCTTCATTTTCAAAGCAGCTAATGTCAAGTTATTTGGTCCAAGTCTACTATAATTGCTATCGCGTTCAATCCCGCGTTTGCAACGTAAAGCAAATTTGAAGAAATGTGAGATAAACGCACATTTTTTTAATAGGGAATTAGCAGTTAAGCTTTTTTTCTCGTTCATCAGTTCTCTCGTTATATCTCCATTAGAACAGCATTTAAATCAATAAAGTTATGGAAAAAATTGTACCGGGTATTTGTATTTTTTCAAAACATTCCTATCTATGGCGTCTTACGTCATAAAAAGTACAGTTAAGCATAAGAACCAGCAAAAAAGCTTAACCCGCAAATTCTCTAACAAAGATTTTTCTTTTGAATAAGAATTTACTTGCCTTACCTTCACCATCGTACATTCAAAATAACTTAATTATAAAACAATAACAAAATTAATTAAGTAACGTTCAACTAAAACTAAAAATATAGTATATTTACGTTTAAATAAAAATAATGTTATTGTAAGAACGCCGTAGGTAATTTATTTAAAAAAAAACCTTTAAACCCAATTTATATACGTTTCAACAACAACAAAAAAATTAATGCTAATCTATGCGTCAGTGGTGCATAGAAATTACATTTTAAATAAACCGATACATCTTTGACTTTCTTTATAAATCTAGTACTGTATAAAAAACTTAAACACGGTAAATGTCATATTTCTTAAAAATTCAACTTGACATTTCGAAAGAGCGCCGACGAAGTGTTATTTGTAATGAATATAAACTGTTAAAACTGAAAAAATAAAGGTTTCTCGAGAAAAGTTATTGAAAAGAGCTTAATATTGTTAGCGAATCAAGTTGCAAGTGGGGAAAGAAAAAAATACTAAATTTTTGCGGAAAAACTTCCTCCTACGATGCTTCGGTAAGCATCATCATGAGATATACTGTATTATACTCGTAGAATGAAGAAAGAAGCAACCATCAGGCACCAAAATAATTTAAAAGTTTTGTTTTAGTAAAAAAAAAAGAAAAGAAATTGGACTTTCGCCTCAAACCGCATTTTTTTTTTAGAAATCAGGATGCGGGTAAAAATGACCAGCTTCCGGTAGTCAAAAATAAGGGCCGCTCGACCAAAATTGGCTTTAAGGGTTACTGTACATTAAACTCCCGATTACCCGCGCTAATGGCTACCGGTAGCACGGCAATCGCGGATAATTCAAAAATAGATGAAAAAAGACCCAAATCCACACGAAAATTCCATTGACATGCACAGCGGATAATCGAAAGTTTACTATATTTTTCTATGTGTTGCTTAATTTTGGCTTTCTATCCAACACGGTAAAACTTGCAAAATAAATTTTTACTGCAGGTAATTGGTTTCATTTAAAGCAGTTTAAGCTGTTAGTTCATTTGCATGTACCGATCCTAGACCCTCGAAAGCCTACGCCCATGTAAAATGTTTAGCCGCGCTCTTTATTAAATTCTTTCCCAACTTGTGGCAAGAGTAAGCAGTTTTTGGATCTAAAGCGCAAGCGCAATATACTCGTAATTATTATCTAGGTCTATGGCATATTAAAATTAAAAAAAAACCCGTTGTCATTAAAATTGTGAATAATTATTTATCTGTTACAGTATATTCAGGTAGCGAGGAAGGAGAAGAGACATGCTTTACTAGGCTACATCGTGCCAATTGACGTGCTGCGGCGCTATCGTTAAGCTTTCGCCAAAAAGAGCCGAATTCGTGAATATCAAGTAAAGTTAAGATCGACGAAACGCCTAGCTCAAGTATAGAATAATCTAAAAGATATAGATAAAATAAAGTTTGATAAATCTCGCTTTTCAAAGAAGATTATACAGTACTTCCTAACGCAACTGCATGCGTAATAAGCTAACCGGAAATACATCAACTCCACAAACGGCATATTTGAGCAATTTCAGAATATAAAATACGCAAAAAAAATATATTCGTCTTAAACCAATTTGAAAAATAATAATCCCAGTGAACGGGTGCATTCGCAGAAGCACGTGTCGTTTGAAAGATTTTATACCCAATTTGTAAAATGTATGCCGGATTTTAAGGATAAAAAATCTTTGAAAAATATTCAACCGCCATTTCCAATCTTATTAACAAAAACCAAATTAATTTTAATAATTTAGTAATCCTAAATTCTTATTATTATTTTTTTGACTAATCACTCCTTACAATTTAAATTTTAACTTACAAATCAGCGGGTCTAAAATTAAAATGACGTTGAATATAATTAATATTGTATTTCGCAATGCGCTTTCCAAGATTAAGAAGCGTCTTTTTTTGCCAAAATAAAAAACAAAAACGATTCTAGCAACAAAAGTGGCGAAAAACAAAAGAGCGATAGCTTCCATATCTTCAACAAAATTGTCAGCAAATACGAAAATCAATATGTACATGTACATTTATAAATGACTAATATTATTTATGATCGGTATAATAAATTTAATAATAAAAAAAATATGTTTAAAAAATTGCACTAAATTGCGTCCCGAACAAAACGCCTGCAAAATCTCTCGCCCTCAAAAATAAAATGGTTTTAACATTCGTATAAAGATATAAATTCCAACGTTATAAAGTATTAGTGTGGATCAGTGATAATGTTAAAGATCTTCCTGAAATAATACGTGCATGATATTCATAAACGCATTATTCTCTCTTCAAATTTCGGTAGCTGAAATATATATTAAAATTTGCTTCTACTTCAAATCATTTATTTTTGAGCACTGAAATACGAAATAAAGAGATTTGTATGCCATTTAAGTTCACAGTTCATTTAGCGCGCGTCTCGCAATTTTTAACATCCACAAACACATTTTTCGTTTCCTTTACAAAACACGATAAATCAAAATACACGTGCTAAAAAAAAAAAGACATCATGCATCCACGAGCCTGTTCAGGTTGATAGTAAAAAAAAAATCCTACCACACACATGTTTGTCAATTGAATTAAAGAACGGACCAACCAAATCAAACAGAAAAAAATAGTATCTATAGCAACTTGCAGTGGTTGACCATTAGAATAAGTTATTAATTTACATTTAATTTGTTTTAAAGGTGATTTATAAATTTTTAACAAAAACAATTGTCCCTAGTATAAAATATAATAAGTAATTGGAATAAAACTGATAATAAAAAAAAGGATAAAAAAAAAACTTTTTAGGAAAATTTTCTTTAATGCACTAAAAAGAACAAAATAATTTTTAGTTTTTGGCACTTCAA
>JAQGAZ010001848.1:0-23641 GCA_034692225.1 Polydesmus complanatus | reverse complement strand
CTAAGTGCCACAATATTACAGTACATATTATATTACATAATTACCTACTAACTTTTAACACCGCATTCAAACGAGTACACCATTTCCATTTTGGCACATTCCACCTTTTACCAACCTTGTTGTGGGTGATAATCGTAGCCGCCGAAGGTGGAGGAAGATCGGCGAGCGAGGAAGGTAGAACTTCTACCTCCTCGGTCGCCATCCCAAAATTTCGTCGTCGAGTTATGAGCAGTTGAATTTTTGAAATTCCTTTAGTTTAGCCTTCCCATTTGATTAAATCTCAGAAATCCACCAAAAACATTATTTTTTTTATTTATTACTCCGTATTTTTTTTTAAATTAAAATTTTCCCTTTATTGAAAATTGAATAAATAGGCTAAACTTCCTAATTGATTACAATTCAACAATCGAATAGGGTTATGCATATGACGCTACAATAAAAAGAAAAAATTCCGCATAATAATGATAGTCAAAATCGACCTCGTCAAGCAGTTTAACCGATGTCCAAGATGTTTTACATTTTTGTACATGTTCATTAAAAAATTCAAAAAAATTTACATTTTTTTTAAAAAGTAAATTTATTCGGAATTAAATATTAAATTGCAAATTATACGTAAATGATTTAGGATTAAAAAGCAAATTAAAATTTAATAATTCATCAACTTTCACCGATTTACTAGAAATAAAATACACTCCTTGCTTTGTATTGAAATCCCACACAACATTTTCGCCACACACAACCGGTTTAGTTGGACCTCGAATTATACTTGATCCTCCGTTTAACTCCCATTCGGTCCAAACGGCAACTCCATTGCATATACTTGAACTGATTAAACATTCGAATTTGTCGTGAAAGCAAACATTGAAATATAAAAAAATGTGATTTTCTACCTTTCAAAGGAAACTGATCCTTTTGATGAAAAAACCAAGTCGTCTGTGACTGGTGTATTTAGATTACATGTCAGCAACTGAAATGGTTGAGTAAGAGCTAATCCTTCATATTCCCATAACGAATAGGGTTCCACTAACGGATCAGATACATTCATTGAATTCTAAATAAATTTTTAATAAAACACATTCCCAAATAAAATGCTGGTCGATATCAAAAACAAACCTGAACAAGTTCGTCAAAAAGGTGCATATTAAAACCTTCGACGTTTTCTAATGGAGCTCGAGTTTTCCATAAATGTTTCAAATTCATTCCCATCGCCCATATGCGACAAACACTTGGAATAAGTTTGTACGAAGATGTCAAAAACCTTTTCATATGATTTACTGAATACCATAAAGTAATGTCGTGCCAAGGCAAATAGCTACTTAAGAAATATGGTTCACTTATCACCAAAGATATCTAAAAGAAAATATATTATAATGTATTATTTGTCAATTAAATTATTAAAACATAAAAATAAAAGCTTTTTAGATTAATTAATTCAAATTGTAAACAACCTTATTGCCATCAAAATCTTCTTCCTGCAAATCTTCGCAAGATTTATTTATAATTTTTACTATAGATTTCAAATTGTTTGTTTCCAAATATAGATTTAGGATCTGGCCAGACAATCGAGACGCGTCAATCACATACACCTGTGCATAAAACAAAAAGAGAACATTATACATACATGTATTAATATTTTAAATGTAATACGGTACTGTATGTAATCAGACTATTTGAAAAACAAACCTTTTTTGCCCCTAATTTTGCTGCTATTAACGGTAACATGGAAGAGCCACTTCCGACTGAAACGCAAATGCTTTCAGAGTCTATTAACTTTCAACAAGAAACAAATTACATATAACACGTATTTATTAAAATCAAATTATAAAATGTTTTTACTCTTTTTAAAACTTTAATTTGTGCGTTGTAAATATTCGCGTCGTTAAGAGTTGATATCCTTTGTGGATTACACACCATGTGCAACCCACAGATACAAGCCGGTCTTTTTTCCAAAATAGTAGATTTTGTGACACAGCTATAGTAATAAGTTTAAATCTTAAATGAATAAGTCAATTTTATTACACAAAGTTTTCATTACCTTGATTGTATATCAAACCAGAAACTATATTCGTCATGAGAACATGAAATTTCTACATTTTTTCCCGCTTTTGCTTCATATGAATTCAAGGGGAAGTAAACCGCCTGCATCCAATGATCTCGCCAAGGTTGGTCTCTACCTTTCGGATGATTCCACCAAGGTGCGCAAGACAAAGTGGTTTCTCCATCTTCGTCCATGTCAATGTCCCACCAAAACAAAATAGCGTCACACTTACCGGCAGTATGAACGGGAACAATTGTTTCAATTGATTCATCCGTTAAAATTTTATTCTTGCCGGTGAAATCAAAACTTCAGAAATCACAAAAATTTATCATAAAAACAAAGTTTCACCATTAAAACGATTGTAAACTAAAAAAATTACCTCCACGTTTTAAAAGGTTTCGTTAAAAGTTTATAAGAATCGGTTGGAAGTTGACTCATTTGAATGTCTAGGACAGCGGCCGATCCATGACAAGAATTTGTTTCTTTAGGAACTCTTATAAAGTCTTGCTCCGTCACGTTTATATCGTTAGGTCGGTTACAGTTTTTTAGTAATTTCGATTCCACAAGTTGACAATAAATTCTAGCGCGTGATGGGACAACTAGACAGTCTTTCTAATAAAGTAAACTCAATTATATTAAAAAGTTTTCTCACCGTTTTTATAAAAGACATTAACTAAGTCTTACTTCTAAAAGATATTGATGGGCATGATTAAAAGTGAAGATGGCCCCTTCCCCAATCAGTTCAGTGTCAAACACTTCGGTTACTAATATTGTAGCTCGCTCTTCAAGATCACAACCTATAAGAATAATTGCCGGCAAATGAATTATTTTCTTATTAATTTATTTCGTCAATAAGATACCTGGCCCAACTTTTAAATCGGTGGAACGCTTTGAAACTAAATGTACTTTATCAGCAAATCCATTTTCTTGAATAATTCGGCGTGCACAGGTGGCCACAGGATGAAACGCCTATTTAAATACAATTTTTTAATGACATTTTCTGATTTAACGAAATGCTATTTTATAAATTATACAGAAGGCCTACTTCACAAGCTGTAACTTGGTCAGCTCCTAAACGACAAGCAAACATTGCGAGTAAACCAGTTCCCGTACCGATATCGAGTACCCGAACAGGTCTTCCTTCTTTTCTAAGTTTCGTAATTGCCCATTTTAATCCAATTTCATACATTTGATTCTATTTAAATAATAATTCATGAATGATTAAACTTCTATTAATACATTTTAACCTTTTCACAAAATTTACTCTCTCAGTGTCGTGCAGCATGTCACCGTATGCCGATCTAAGAAATTAAATACATTTAGTATAAAAACAAATTATTTAAAACAAAATTTTTTAATTTAGTCATTTAATACCTTGCAATTTCTTGGTGGTAATCAAAATCTTCGTTTTGAGCTTCCCACTCTATTTTGCCACTAATTGGATTAAACTTCTGAGCAAATATCAAATTATAGGATGTTTCTGTGCCCATTTTTTGATTGCGAATACTTTGACCAATAAATCGTAAGTTATTAAATATTTGTAGACGTCGCAACATTAACAAAAATTAATAGAGAATTATTGAATTTAGCATGGAAGCAAAAATTTAAACACGAGTTTAGGCTACTCTTTTGAAAATTCACTATCTTGCGGACCGTACCGGTAGGGATCGCTACGGTAGGGTAGCTGCTTTTTCGCCAAGGGCAATTCAAAATTGCGCTACTGCAAAATGCGAGATTTTGCATTGTAAATTATATAGGCCTACATGTAGTTAATAAAAAGATTTAATATAAAAACAATGACTTTAAAAAATCAAATTCGGTGTTTGTTTAACAATAGATGGTTCAATTTATAAATTATTTTTACGTTTGCAAATTAAACTTCATTTGTCATGAACAATGTACATTTTGAGTAGTCGATTTTCAGAAGATCCTCGGTTTTTTTCTGTCCTATATTTAATTGACCAACCAAACTCAAGGTTTACGAGAGAGCTTCAAAAAGACTTGAATGTCACCCCATTTGATCGCGCACCCAGAATGAGTTGGTTACCATTTTCCATAATTATCATTAGAGGCCTACTGCCAAGCCCCGCCATACGATCCGCACGTTCCACAATATTGTTAAAATCGGAGTAGGGTTACTGTATTACCAAAAACCTCGAAGCCAAAAACTAATTACCTATTAAAAATTGAATAATTTGCTCTGCAAAAAAAACTATAATAATTTCCAAAATCCAAGTTTCTATAAAACAACATGATTTATTGAACAGTTACTGTACTATAATATTACACTGTATTTACATTGTCAGAAACCAAAATACCCTTACTACAACTGTTGAAAAATACATTATGCGTCAATATCATGAATCAAGTGCTATAAAAATATAATCCAGTGAATTTATAAAATGCATGAGATGAAACACTTGCTCTGAATGTGATTTTCAGGAATGTTAAATGGAATTAATTTTGAAAAACTAAAATCTTAAAAGCACCATGTCATATTTTCAAAATATTTCTTAAAAGAAAATCCATAAATAACTAAAGAAAACTGTTTTAAAAATGTAAACGCGGAGGTAGATTACACTCCATATATACAAGTCCAAGGCAATTAAATCTCTCCTTTTTTTATCAAAATCTTGGGTGCTCTAATCTCCGCTCAGATCTTTGAACAATTAATTGACAATATAAAACAATTTTAAAAATTAAAAAAAAATAACAATTATTTTGAGATTCAAAAATTCCTAATTTTGGCTACAAAAATCTTGTATAAAATACTATAAAAAATTCTCATAAAAAAATGTAAGATAAGGCCTCTAAAATAATTTCATTAACTTCGAGTAAAATATATACCCAAAAGTACCAGTGCCACAAGAGCAAAGAAATTGATCTTCACAGATGAAGCACCTGCGATGCGGCATTTGAGCATGTCAAATCGAGTTACAGTTCGTTGTACCAAACGATTGAACTCGGCTTCTAATAGCTGTCCATCAAAATAATTAACTGTAAACTCAAAAGGAAATTCGTAACCTTGTTCGCATTCGCATTTATAACCTCCTGCATCGAATCCACGACCCAACATAGGAATGCACTATTCAAAAAAGACAAATTAAGCACATTTAAAACAAAATAATGTTCATCAAATAAAATATTATTTACCATGCTCGATCTTAAATCGCATTTGTGACTTCCTTTGAAGGCATTTGGAGTATCATAATCTCCGGAACACTGATTAATATCTAATTTCTCAAGCAGAACTGAAACTGCAACCACACCTCTGAAATAAATTGATTTAAAATATGCTAATAAAAAAAGAAAAATTTCTAATTCATACTTAAACTCCAATTTATTTCGTAGACTGTCCCATCCAAAAAATGGCGCAACGTATGTTACCACCCACTTTTTAATAGTGTCACAGTCGAAGTATGGCGCAGTCCAATGCCCGTGTCTTATTTCCGCCGCTCTGTATCTGACGGGATAGTGATCGTACTTGACTTTATATTCGCCAGAACTGTTGCCTCGAATTTTAATTTTTAAAATATATTCCTCTAAATCGTCGGTAGTGGTAGCCCAACGATTCTTCATGTGTCGGAACCAGCGTTTATTAGGGTAGAAGCTGTTTTCCTTTCTTCGTGCCATATCTTCGGCAAAGTAACGTTTAGTATTTAACTCTTTTTTATGAGCGAACGGAGCGAAGTAAGTGTGATTAGGGAACTTATTTCGATCCCAAAATACTCCCGCTCCCCAAATTTTAACGCTTCCCATCACGGTGGATATTGCTTCTCCATACATTTGATCCATAGTTAAATGCTGATCCGCCAATCGCAATTCACCAAATTGCTCAGTTGGATCGACTATCTGTAAAAAGCCACTTATAAAATTGGCCAATCGCAATGCCATTCGGGCTTCGTTGTCAAATTGGAGATCAACTCCGTAATTCATATCTCCAGGCATTTCAATATCCCTTTTACTAAATAAAAACAAAAGCAAATAAATAATTTATCTCTAACTTCGTGTAATTCGCATTTAATAAAATTCTTTACGGATTGCAATACTGCAGAGTCCAATTACTTCGAACTATAATTCCGAGTCTTGTGATATTTGTTCGAATTAAATGATACCAATCTTCTTGATTTGGAAATCTATTTCGTTGAAATTCTTCGTATTCGTACTGGCCAACATATTTTTGTCGGGTTCGAGGAGGTTGATGTTCCCAATATTGAGGCATTATCATACCGTCTACAATAAAAGGAGAAAAAAAATTAAGTTTATTGTAATCATAAGAACAATTTGCTTTTATTCACATCCAACTCGATGGCATTCAAATCCTCTTTCGTGTTCAAATTCCGTAGACCTTTCGATAACTTCTCCGAGATATGGTTGACGCATAATGTACGGTAAACGGTAACCGGGTTTGCAACGGCACTGATAACCTCCAGGTCGCAATCCATACCCTTGCAATGGCTCGCACTAAAAATAAAGTTTAAATAAACATCAATTTTATTTATAATTTTGAAAATGCAACAAAAATATACCTCAGTAGTATCAGTTTTACATCTCGCTGTATTATTGAAAATATTTTCTCCGTTGTTGCCGGGTCCTATCGGGCACTGATTAATATCTATACGTTCCAAATCCATTTCCATAGCAGCAGCCGCCACATACCTACCAAAATAATTATATGTAAGTATATGGGTCTACTCTTCATTCCCATTCTAAAAAATAAATTAAAATTACGTTGGAAACTCGATGTGTCGGTATTGAGTATGTCGCGGGTAAATATCTGGAATAGGAGAAGTGGCGCCTGTAATCCATTTATTAGATCTACCACAATCGAAATATGGTCGAATCCACTTAACCGGTCCAACGGTCTCTTCGGAACCTAAAATAAAATCGTTTTGTTAAGAAAGTTTTAATTTCTACAATGAAATCTTTACAAACCAGGAGGTCCGTGCCAACTGTGCGTGACATTAGTATTATTTGGATAAGTAATTTCCGCGTAGTATACGTATTTGGAATCTTGTCGATTGGCCGAGTCAGGTAACCAATGATTGAACCATTCGTTTATTCGATATCTGGAATCGCTGTAATTTAAGCTAACTTGATCCCGTTGAATAGCTCCCAAGTCGATAGCTTCGATGGTATTCATCGTTGAAACTCGCATAAGATGAAACGGATCGTTAAAATCATCGGATCTAAATTAATTAGAGAACATTGTATTAATACAAAATGAAAATAAACAGAGTTAACGAAAGAACCAACCTGAACGCCCTTGGAGCGAACAAAGGGAAAGTTTTATTGAAAAAGCCTCTATAACTCGGAGAAAACGAGGAATTTGGAGAAAAGTAGACAGCACTAGCGTTAAGTCGAGGATTTGCCGCTACATCAGCAATTACTGAGAGGAAATAATACATCATACCAGGTTCGTTATCGTCCCAGGCTTTCTGAAGAATGAAACTGAAGAAAAAGGCGCGACTCATAGCCATATTATGGAGATGTAGAAGCGCGGTCCTGTTCGGAAAGACGGGATTTACTTCGAATTCTTTCACATTAGGTAAATGAGATACCACGTCGCTCCCTAATCTTAAATCTCCTTCGAATTTCACCTGGCAGTTATCGTCGTTAACACTCTCCATTCTTTGGCGTACCATTTCGAAGGTAGTGCGTTTTTGCCAACTAAACTGACATTGTGTTCTTAAAATCCAAATACTTAATACTATTATTAAGTAGCGAAACATTTTTGATATTTTACATCAATGGAAAATATCAAAAATAACAACCGAAAAAGATAACACACCTTTTGTTTTCAACAGCGCGAGTCTCAATCACATTACAAACAGCGACCCCACCTTAACTTGCAGGAAGTTATTCATACAAATACCTTGGCAGGAAATGACTGATTTATTAAAATTCGTCACTGCGCAGGTATAGCCAAAAACACCTGTACGTCAACAGGTGACGTCATCTGCATATCTTGCTAACCTGCGATGGCGGCCTATTCAAACAATTTGTTTTGTTTCGTCAAATCAATTAAACAAAAATAATCATATTGAAAATGAAAGGACTTAAATTAAATTAAATTTGTTTTAATTTAATGTTCTTGTACAATAAATAACGATACAACTTTAGTAACGTAAATTAATTCTGAGGCACTTCTAACATTATAATTTACAACATAATTATCGGCAAAATATTAAAGAAATTTTAGACTAGCGTGTCTAACAATAAAATGATTAAAATACTGTATATAATTCGATCACATTTTATCTTTTCTCTGAACACGCTCTCTTCCATTCTTTCTTGATTTTTTTTTTTTTTTTTTAATTTTTTAGTTCAAAAATATATTTTTTCATGCTCATGCATAGTCATCATAATAGGAAGCAAACCAATCATTTTTCTCAGTGAAAGATTCCCTTAAAATTATTAAATATTTTATCTCATATTAAAGCATTATAAAACAATTTTTTTTGTTTTAAATAATAGCTGGAATAGTATTCATCAGCTATTTTCACTTAATTTCTTAAAGTTGCATAATAATTATAATATTCTAAAGTACTGTACAACACCAATAGGCTTGTCACAAAACACGGTGGTGATAGAACTTAAAAATTGAGCAACGTTTTTTATGAATAGAATTATAATTAAACAGTCATTGAAATATTATAATACATCGATTTGTTGCAAACTGCCGGTACATCTGTGGGAGGGCTTCGACGAAAAACTTTTTTAAAACATTTAAAATTTGACATGTTTTCACATGTTGACAAAATTTCAATTTTTTATGGCAAAAATTGAGCTTGTGATCACCTAATCGACTAGTTAACCTTTAAAATGAAAGGCCCCGATGCAAAATTGAACATGTAATCAAATGAATGATTTTTATAATTAATTTTCTAATTATTATCAAATGGCAGAGTCGAAGCCTAAGACCAATTTTGCATTTGGACCTTTCAAACATTAATTTTATCACCTATTAACTAACTTGTAATTTTATTGTCAAAATATGTCATGCTTTTCTACAGTTCTTTAATATAAAAACTTGTAGAGCAGTCGAAGTTTTCTTTGGTATGCTAAGCAATTATTTGTTTAGTGCAATTAGTTATCTACCAATAATTACAGTATAGCAATTACAACCTTAAGTATTGCCAACGCTAAATCAACCGTTATACGTTTACACAAGATAATTTAAAAACCACAACAATAATTTCTGCAATTCAAACAGCAATAATTTTAAAAGTGAATTGATAAGTATAATTATTTTAATTTAATTTACTCACAAAATTGATGTTTGAATGTGTAATTTATCAATACAGTGTATTGCTTTGCTCATAATAATAATAATATTATATTATTTTATAATTACAGTAATTGTAAAAATTACTTGATATTCCTAAGATGACTTTTCTTCACAAATAAAATCAGCTTTATCTGTTAAAACACTGAGAGACATAAGGGACGGAACATAAAACTCGGCCCAAACAGGCGATTGTGAGCTGACTGATCCTCCCCAGCTCCAGCCCTTTGGTATCGTCAAGTGGCAAAGTCCTTTATTTACAATTCCAGAATATCCTAAAGCAAACATTCTAGTACAACTAAAACAAAACAATAAATCTAGAAAATACCTGTAAAAAATTTTTGTAATGACAAACTCATCCACATGTCTTGATAAAAGCAACCGTCACCTTTTACCGTGTCTGGTGATAATTTATCAAATCGTTCACTCAGCAATCCAAAATCTAGAACATTAAAAGTAAAATAATGTTATTTTTGGCATTAAAGTAATCAACCAATGCATAATGCAAAATCAAAAATTACCTTTCGATAACGGATCTGCTTCAAAATCTCCAAGAACAATTAATAAAGTAGTTTCTGCAAACAATAACTTAAATATTAACGCCATTTCAAAATTTAAATTAAGACAGCCAGTACCTGTAACTTTTTCTAACCATGTTTCTAAAATTGCTAAAATTGGTACATTTGATGCGCTTAAAGAATTATCAGCCGCGAGTTTCAAAGATAGCACGCTAAACTCAATATTTTCGACTTTAATTGTAGCGAAAAATGCTCCGGGAATGGTTGGTCCGTTATTATTTGATGGAGCAAAATGTAGAGTTTCACTTCTTACTACCGTCACACCTCTTGAAGAGTCATACATAACGGCCAAATATTCTGGTTCCTATTTTAATTAAACACGGTTAATGCCGATCAAAATTAAAACATTTAAAATAATAGTTTATTTACCTGTCCATCCACACTGATGGATTCCGAAATGTGGCACTTCCAAATTCCAGTGGAACCGCCCCAAGATTTAATGCTATTTAAATACGGCATATTCAGTTCACTACAGAGCTATTAAGTCAATTTAGTGTTAAATCGCACTATGTCATTTAGACATTTTGAAATTGGAACTCACTCTTTCAACAGCCGAAGGATCTCTCAAGTCTTGAACCGCAAGTAAACTTAATCTAAAGAAAACGCAAAAAAATATGACATCAGCGGTCTGTATACGTTAAAAATACAATTAAATAAGGAATCTTACCCGTTTTCTAAGATTGTTCGACAAACTACTTCGATGACTCCCAAATTGCTTGCTTTTTCTAACGTAAAATGCTCCAGATTCCATGAACCTAACCTTAAAGCAGGTTGACCGCTTCTCTTAAAATGAAATTTATTTGTAAGAATAGGTCTAGGGCACCGCGAAGAAAGGACCTCGTACACCGTTTTGTCGTCTAAACACTCGTCGGAGCAGTTATCAAGTTCGTCCATTCCGACTCGATCCTGCATCCCCAATCCCGTAATATCAGTGTCGTTAATCAAGGTAGAAGAAACAGGCTCCGAGCTTGATCTTCGAAACGGAATTCCTCTCACACTTCCATTGTACTTGTGACATTCGCTAACCGTATCACCCGTAGCGTTTACACAAAGGTAAGACCGAAGTTCGTTGGCTTTCTTGTGACCGACACCTTTCACCTTGGCAACATCATCCATAGATTTAAAAGGCCCTTTCTTCTCTCGATGGCACACTATATTCGCCGCTAATTTTTGATTGATACCTCGGACGGTCATAAGCTGAAAAATCGTAGCACCATTTACGTCGATTAATTTATACGAGTATAATTTTTCGGGCAAATCGTAACCATTAAGAACTCCTCCGTTAGCCGTAGACGAGTGATCCTGACTATCGGTGACGGTGCCAATTGAATCTTCGGAGTGTGTTCCACCGGAAGATGAAGAACGGCTATTTCGTCGCCGTCGTGACGTTACGCAGATTTCGTTACGAATTAACGCTAGTCTGTTGGCACCCACTCCAGAAACTAAAGCTAAATCTTCGACTTTTTTAAATTGACCAATCGCTTGTCGATAGTCCACTATGTTGTGAGCCACTGGTCGAGAAATCCCTGGTAAAGTCATCAATTCCTCCTCCGTCGCCGTGTTGATGTTTAAAAATTCAACGTTAAAATTTCCTTTGTACATGTTAAATGTCGCGCTCAATTCGCGCTTCGGTCTCCTCAATAAACTCCCTTTACGTTCCATAAAAGATTTCCGTTTCGAAGCTCGGAAAGAATCACTTCGACTTGAAGATCCTTGGCCCATCATTGGCGACTCGAATTTTGTCGTCTTAAGACTCAAAATTATCTTCGACAATAATTATTATTATTATTGCTGTCAATGCCGACTTTCATTCAATCAAACCGACAAAGTACGTCATTGTATCGTGCCGTTGCCCTCTTTTCACCAGCTCGTTCTATGAATCTGGTATAAAACGATAATAAAATAACATTAAAAAAAAAAGAGAAAAGATTAATCAGTGAACAAAAAAAAAATCGCTCTCAAAAGTTAACAATTTAAACGTAATGAAGACGTGAAAGCTCTACTGTAAAACTATAAATGCATATTTTTTTTTTTGATTCTTTATCAGAGTACATAGGGTACAATCACCGTCGAATCAACCCATAAATACAATTTTGTTAAATTTTGATATATTAAAGTCCATTTATTAAGTTCAGATAGAGAAAAAAAAATTATCAAGTTTTCTGCGTTAGTGCAAATTGCAAAAATGACATTTAAAATGTTTAAAGTGCAAAAAAGAATATCATTTATAATACTGTAATTATAAACTTAAGTCTTCCAACATTAAACATTTGTTAGTATATTTCCCGTTGCAAACGTTAAAAGATCAACTAATAATAGCTCGTTATCCTCTCAACATATTATTACAAATCTAATTATTATCATACTAACATTCCAACATTAAACAAATTTTGTTACTCCATAGTATATTTCCCGTTGTAAACGTTAAAAGATCAACTAATAATAGCTCGTTATCCTCTCAACATATTACAAATCTAATTATTATCATACTAATAATTAAAAATCTAAAAAATTAAAAAATCTAGCAAAAAGTTTAATTAAAATTTAATAGAAATGTCATTAAATAATTATGAAATAAAAGGCAAATTAATTGCTTCTGAAAAGTTCTCAAATCTAATAAAAAATTATTAATACATTTACTTCATTCATTATGAATTTTAAGATTTAGTTATATAAAAACTTTAACATCTACAGTAATTAAAAACTTGTCCAATAATATTATACTGTATTTTAAAAAGAACTTTATTCTCAGTGTAAAATAATATGGAGTAATATTAAATATTTAATTATCAAAATTTGTAAAACAAGTTCAAAAATTAAACGTATGAAAATTTAAATTGTTTCAAAAACACGTTTAAGTTTTCATTTTAAAAATTTTGAACATTATATAAAAAAAAAAAAAACATGTAGTTTTCCCAGAAAAATAAACAATATTTGTCACATCATTAAAAAAAAAAAATTATATGTCAAAAATTGAAATCAAAAAATTTCATTTTTCTATAATCACTTATTTATTAATTTTTTAAATTTCACTAAACCATGTACGATTAAAACTATTCAAACGATAAAACTATCTCTAACTTCGCCATTAAAGATAAAAATACTGTACATGTAGATTACGAGACATTGAGTCAAAATATTTTACTGGCTACCTCATTGACACCCTGCTAAGTAGATGCACAAAACAATAATTTTACCGGTAATTGTTATTATAAGCCGCCATTGGCTTCAAAAAGAATAAAAAAAAAATAAAAAGTAACCTAAAACAAAAACAAGTTTTCGATATCGATTTTCTTCTTCTCTACATGTATTTTTACAACACTTTTACAGTACACTGCAAAAGGAACCCCCCCCCCCCCCCCTGTCCAAAAATCAATCGCAAACAAATAAATCAATTTTATAAATTATCTAGGAATTACTCGATAAATTAACGCGACGGTTTGGGCGTTTATCGAGAAAAATTCTAACTTTTAAAGAATAATAAACGATAATGGAAATACGTGACGTTCGTGATGGAACCTCCAAAATAATCTCTCAATTTGACTTCATCAGCAAGGTCGTTGGATAATGAATGAACTCTTCAAAGTCCATTCGTTTGAGGTCTACTCTATAATAATATAATACAGTAATGATAAAAAAAAAACTTTTCAAACTAATCTGCTAATTATTAATCAATTACCGGTATGCGGATAAATTTGCACTCAACAATACCAGCAACTCTTTCAAAAAAATGCCAACTACAGTATTGTGTATTAGTAATACTGCACAATAATATTATAAGTTTGGAGTGAAAGCCGAAAAAAAATATATAGGCCGATGATGTACTGTATGAATTATTTAAATAGGTATCGCGCACGAACAATGAAGTTAAATTTATCACAAAAAAATTTTAATAAAAAATAAATATAAAATAATAAATTTTTAAAAAAAAGTGTTTATTCTTTCGAAATAAACACAACCAGAAGTAGGTTTTACTACGAATATACACTACATGTATATGGTTACCTATCACGAGAGTGCGCTGACACCAATCACTCATTAAGTTATTCCTCTACACAATATAAATAAAATATTAGAGATAGAAATAAAACCGTTGACTCGAACGAATATGCATGACCACTTTTCCCATTTTGTTTTTTGTATTGAATGTATCACGCCATTCTACGCGAACTGTTTTGCACTAATCAGAACACCTCACGATGAAAGTGAAAATATTTTTATATAACTTAAAAATTCACAAACTTCCATAATATTATATTGTACAGTAAAAACCGGTTATAGTGCGATTCAAGGAACCGAAGAAAATTCGCACTATAAGCGGAATCGCACTATAATCGAGAAATGCTAGAAATTTTAAATAGTGTTTTTTCCTTGAAATGAAGCATTTGCTCAAAAATATTTTTTCAGACTTATTTTATTTTTATTTTTTTGGCTTTCATTTTCCATAGATACTGTAATTGGCAAAAATAAACTGTCCAGAAAGTTCACAATCATTAAAATTTCTACATTTGCAATCAATTTTTTTTACAAAAAAAATAATAATTAAAGTGGATCGCACTTTAAAAGGTCTTCTTGTACAGACTTTTAATCTCTAGAGACCAAAATATGGTCGCACTATAATGCGGAATCGCACTATAAGCGGGGTTTTTTTATCACATGGTCCAATGGCGTTGTTCAAGAACCGGACTAAAATCGCACTATAATCGGGGTCGCACTATAAACAGGTTTTACTATAATTACTACTGGTAGTAATAAATTTTGCACTCCAAGAAACAATTTTCAAAAATTACCGTTGTACTATTAAAATTTAATAGTACAACGGTAATTTTTGAAAATTGTTAAGATATTTAATATCTTAATACTGTAGAATATAATCTAATTATTTAAGTCAATTACTGTACATTTGAAACACGAGCACTTACACACCATTATTCCTTCAAATTCGATCGGAATTTATATTAAATATAAATTTTTTAAAAAAAGAAACGATACTTTATTGCCACGAGTAAGTACGTCATGTTATCCAAGTGCATGTACACAAAAAAAAAAAAATGCGTCAGCGAACTGAATAAACGCGCTAGATGTATCATACGCCAGTTTACAATACCATACATACTGTAATAGTGATTTGGAATAGAGGCCATCAAGTGCATGTGCACTCGTCTCTTTACACCAGCTTAACCTTATATATTTAATATTTATAAGCTTCGTAAAAATAATAATGGTAAGCACAAATTATTGTTTACTCGAATGACAACTGTTCCCTATAACGCATACGCGTATAATAATAAAACTTAAATATCAAAACAATAATTATTTTCTAACTTACTGAAAAACAATTGTTACAATGTCAAACCCATAAAAAAAAAATAATCTTTAAGAAGAATCTATCAACGTTAAACTTTTATAAAATAAAAGATGAACTTTGAATTAAAGATTACAATCTAAATTTTACCGTTGTTCATCTACATGTTAAATTTAAACATTAGAAATTTAATAAAAACAAAAACAGGAAATAGTGAGACGAAAATAATGTAATATTTTAAAATTCAAATAATTCTTACAAAAGTCACTTAAGGAATAATAAAATTAAACTATATGGCTGGAAGTCTCCTACTGTAAATAATAAAGAGTTTGTATCACATTTTGTAACACGCGATAGGTATTAACGAGAAATACTGTAGGCTACCATAACAACACTTAAAATAGGCGTGACGCCGATGGCAAAAATCCAATATCCCTGGAAATTCTCTCGAGTAAAGCGTACATTTATTTTATTATGTGTTTAATCTGAACCACAAAAAAAAAAAATTTTGATGAAAAAAAAAATCAAACTCGTGGCTGACATCTACTCATCAGCTGATCTCGCCTATTTTCAGATCATTTTTTCTGTTCCAAGTTTCGATAATTTAACGTTCGATCAATCGCCATAATGCGCATAAGAGAAGCAGTAAGAAGCCGCGTAACATTAAATATTACCTGTATAGCTTACCGTTTATGATTCTTCGCGAAGATCACACGCCTAAAAATGATCAAATTAAAATATTGGCACCGAAATTCCTGGCAGAATGCACGAAGGAAAATGCGCTGATCGACGACTCTTTTCTCTCACCTAATAAATCGCCGTTTTCAACGTCAAACGCGAAAATAAGATAAAAACGCCTAACTTATCTCGCGCTCTCTGGTTTCCATACATTATATCTTTAAGTTGATAATTGCCACTGATAATTTCCATTCAAAAAGTTTATGATAGCAAGGCAGTATAACGAGAAAGCAGGTAATATTGGCGGATATTTAGCCAAAATAATGCTTCCGATATACTGCATGTATTTGTTAAAATGGGGAGCTGCAATTTCCTTTCATCTAACCTCCAAAATAGTGTAATTTTAGCATTGCATATATAACGCCTACATAAAATGAGATTTCATAAAATAACTAAATATCATCGCCATTCTTATTATTTTCTTACGCTGCATTAAAAGGCAGCGCTTCGTAATTTTACCTTGAACTAACACTGACCTAAATTAACAGTTGAATACACCTGCTTTACCTGACGAGCCAAGTATGGTACCTCGCGTTACACGCTTCACGACTTGCGCTAAGTGACCGTGAGAATTAAAAACCGTAGAAATCGAAGCTGATACAACAGAAGTTTCCCTCTGTTAACACGGTTGTTGATTAAAAAAAAAAAAAAACTATATTAAATTTTAACCTCGTATAATATTTTATTCTTGACTTCCTAACCAATATATTACCGGTATTTGCTTTTCTTTCGTATTTTTGAAATTTTTGCATTCATTTATTTAACTTACTGTATGTTTGAAAATGTATTTTTTCTACACTGTTTGCTAAATCTACGTAAATAAACCAAATTCAAATCCGAAATTTATAAATACATTGTATAAAACATTTTAAAAAGATATTTTTCCGTGAAATTTAAAGATGATAAATGCAATCTTTCGTCGATAATAATAATTATTGAACTTGCTTATTGAACAAATCAAGTTTTTTAAATTGTAAACCTTTCAATTTTTGATGCAAATTTCTGTTTAGAAATTTAAAAAAAAAAAATTGCCTGGAGTGTGTTGTTCTTGCTGTCTTCTTGTGTAATGCTTTTTAAGAAGGTGAATTGATAATTTGCCAAAAATATAACAATAATACAAAAACAAGATTGTGCAGGCGTAAATGCATTACATAAAAAAATAACAATAATAATAACGAGACGGAAAAACTAATTTCCCGGTGGCTAATCGGCATAGAGCCGTAACATAAAGCAACCATAATTGCGTTAAAAAAAAAAAAAAGGATTGCTACTTATTTTCTGTAACCGATAACGCTAATCAGACCAATCAATAAGTTCAGGAGGAAACAATCGAACTGTGTAACGAACTTTATGATCGGAAATTTCAATCACAAAATCAAAATAGATTTAAATATCGCTTTATATTGTGCAACCACTTTTTAAATACAGTACGCAACCTCCTTTGTTACGTTGATTTTCTGGCATGCATGACAACACACATTATTATGTATTCCGTAGTTACTTGATTTTTCTCCATAAATTTTAAAACAAAATTTCGTCTTATCGAGAACTCCGTACGGCTGATACGCACTATACACGCGTGTATGGTGCGTGTCAGCCGTACTCGCGAACATTACTGCTCAATATGGAAATCCAATAATATTTTCAAATTTTATCGCATACGAGTACAAATGTAAAGGTTTATAGATTTTTTAGCGGATGTGCCATATGCTAATTTATAAGTGTGTTGTTTCAGTTGAGTCTTGATTAATGGCTTTTGTTGATTTATCGAGCAAATGATAATTTTTATTCGTTCTCTAGGCAGGTTCTAGACAAGAAGGCCTACTGTGCTAAATGTCTATTAATTTTATCTTTAAAGCCCGTAGTGTCATGGACCGATAAGTTTTACGTTGCGTTTAACGCCGGCTGCGCTAAGCGAGTCTGTAATTTTTAGATAGTAAATTCGCAAATACTGTATAATTGAGTGCACAGACCTATAATAAATTCGTCTGCAATATCTTTAAACCTTAATGTTAAGCTCGTTTTAACAGCAACAACATAGATCAGTGGCGTACGGAGGAGGAGAGGGGGAAGCAATATGGAACAATTATTGTCCCAGGGCGCCGCCAAAAATGGGCGCAAAAATTGTTTTAAAAAATCGTGTTATTATGTGGCACTTTTCCCAAAAAAAAATTATTTTTTTTTCATTTTTACAAATTATATGCCACAAAAACTTGGTTAAAATGAACCAAGTTAGAAAAGAGATGAAGGGGAAGGCAAAATTATTTTTGTCCCCGGGAGCCGTATGCCCTCGGCACACCATGCATTGACATAGATTAAACTTCAAAGTTTAACGAATTGAGATAATGTAAATGTTAAACGAGAATTAAATAAAACTAGATGACTGGGTAGCAACGAAATATAAGATGTATTTTTATCTCTCTTATGTATGTTATGTTATGTATCTCTCTTGTATGTACTTAATGCGATACGATCGAGGAATCTTGATTTATAAAGCTTTGTCATCGAATAGACGAGTCAGCGGAATATTAAATGTCTCTCGAGCTCCGTGACGAAATCATACATTATCGCCGGTTGCTAAAGTTCCTCTCCTTAAGAAATCGCAATAATTAAAGCGTTTCCACTTTGCTCGATTATTATTGAGTCGGCAGAAGAGCGCGAATGTGCGTTATATACGTTTGAATGCAAGCCAAAATATTTCTTCATTCCCCGCTAAATTTTCGTCTCGGCGAATGTTTAACTCTAAATAGATTGAGCTTATCCAGCACAAAATAGAACTGAGATAGGGTTGGGTATGACAAATGGGGAGGCGCGCCCCTGTAAAATTCAAGATGATGTTATTTATCACGCGACCTTTATCTTATTTTTCAGGGTTATTAGAGAAAAATGAATGCGAGCGAGAATTTAATCTTAATTTGCACCTATTCAACCAAAATACGCTGAATATACGGTATCGCAGCACTGCCCTCTTTATGAGTTTCCCCGTTCCATATTCAACGGACGCGTTTAACTACAATGTACTGTAGTCAGTGTAGTGGTTGTGATAAAATTAATTTAGCGTTGATAAATTTAACCTTGAAATTCAATTTTGTACACTTTGTTAATTTGATCTAGATGTTAAGTCTAAAATTTTATAATAAACCATTCACGGTAAATTATACAGAATAAGTTGACAATGCAGAATATATCCCTTTCTAGTAATTTCGTACTGCTGACATTTTCTAGTCATTCGAGTAATAATTACTGCAGGTCTATTATCTTGTTGAAAAGCAAATGAGTTTTCATGTAAATCAATATTTCAATACAAACTAACCGTAACTAGGTTCGCTACGTTAATGAAATTGTCGGTTTAATCACCAAAATTTTAATCATGATCGATCGCTACAATGACATTATCAAGTTTAAATACTGTAATGCTGGACACCTAAATAAAAATATTATTTTATAAATTATTTATGTGGAGTTTATTGTGGGAGAATATAATAATTATAAATTTTATCCCCCTCCCCCTACTTCGTCGCTAAAATATCCTCAAAACAACTTCGATATGTGTTCTCCTAAAAAATAATGATTTTCCTCACTATCTTCGCTCTAATAAACGTAAACGTTTTTTTTTTAACATTATCAATATTATTGTTTTATTTTCGTTTCTGCATTTTTCTTTCATTTTTTTTTTGAATAAACAAACTTTTTTCAAAAAAAAAAATAATAATGGTAAATTATTATCGGTGAAACCTACGTCATTTTCAAGTCAATAAAAATTTTCCATTTATAATGATAAGCTTCTTATTTTTCTTTCTGAAAGATGAATAGTGTGGGTTTTTACACTTTTTTTTTTTTTTTGTTTATGAATAAAATATAGGTGGGGCATACCTTCATTACATAATGCTACGCACTTTTATTTCCATTATTTTCTACCCTTAACTACAGCTGATTTACATGCCAAAAAAATAGGACTAAAATTAAAAAATTTAATTGAATAAAACACCACTGTTGCATTCAGTTTTTCTATACAAAGAGTTTTTTTACACACTATTATTAACAATAATATACATGCAGATGCGGTCATGCGTTTTACGCAACCCTTAAGCCATAGTTTGAAGAATTCTAATTGAAAGTTCTATTAGAAACTACAACTACCGTATGGTATGGTAGTTAAAAAATTTAAAAAAAAAATAAAAATAATAAAATTAAAGAAACCAAAAATAATAAATTTTAAAAATATTTTTTTAAAAACAAAAAGGAATTAAAACATTTTATAGAAATGAAGGTAAGATCCTTCCCGTTACATGCAGTCACTATGAAGTTGTCATTTTCTTTTTATTAATCATTGCTGCATTTTCCAAAAACCTCAATGCAAAATTGAGCAAAGTTAACAAGCTCGCCATAAAACCATAAAACTACGTGTAATACAAGTTTTTGAGTAAAGTACTTAAATTGGGGTATAGACTTAGTTCGGGCAAATATTTTGCATAAAGAAAATTTAATAGGAGCTGGCAGAAAAAAAAAATTAGAAACTTGCATTATTATTACAGTGTACGTACTGTATTTATACAGTAGCACTAAATATCTACGGTATAGATTGCATTACTTTTGTTTAAGATAATTACGTCTTAACTATAATTTACGCAGTTTGAATTTGCATTTATTTTATGTGCCATGAGCGCATTATCCCGGAATAAAAATGAATTTTCAAAAAAATAAATAGTGACGAGTTCATAACAAGAGGATCCGACAGTTATTGCATGGAAAACATAAAGCAGTGAAAGCTGGAGAAAAAGCTGAGCTAACCTATTGAACCAGAATGAAACAGCTAACTTATGCAGTACTGTTGTTCACATGTAATAATATTGATGAACCAAAACTAATATTCTAATTTGCATAAATATAATGAAATAATAATCATAATTATAAACCATCAAGCGCCTCACGGAGAAATTTTTTTTTTAAATAAGCTTACTAAATTTACATATCAATTAATATTTAAAGTTACTTAATAAATTGCAATAACTTAATTACCTTTATTATTACGCAAAAAAAAAAATAATAATGAGCAAACCATTCTGTTGTCATCATTCCAAGAAGGTAAAAATTATTTTAATGACAAAAAGTTAAAAGTTTAAAGTCTTCAAGAAAAAGACACATTAAAAGAAACAGAAATAGGGAAAAATTCTTGACATGACAATTGTAATAGTCGTCTTGAAATTTCATATTTATTTAGGTAAACATAATAATTTTTTTTTTTTTTTTTTTGAAGCTAATTTATTCGACTAGCAGTTTGTGCAAAAGTGTCACGCGAATGACGAGAAAACCTTTGGAATAAATTTTTAATTCCTCTCGTAATATTATAAGAATTTAGGCCGAAGAAAAAAAACCCACAACTGTCAGTATACAATTCGTCGTCATGGATTAAATAATTTGTCTCGATTGATTAATTTTTACATTAATCGATGAAAGAAAAACTCTGCTTGTAAACGACTTTTGTTAAAGATATTAAATAATAATCGTAATACATGTGCAGTATGTGTTACAAAAATGTATAAAATTGAGTGCAAAAAAATAATTATTTTAAATTTATTATTACAGTATTTTGAATTTAAATTCAAAGCACCTACTAATATAGTTTCAATAACCTTTCTTCAATTTTTTTTTATGCAGCTCAAATTAAATGTTTTAACCTCATTTTCTTTTCGCACTGTCAATGTTCGTATTCAAAATGAAAACCCTGAAAAATAATTCGGAAGGACGATCAACTACTACAGTGTATGTATACTCTCTCGGAATTATTCTGGCTTGACCTTTAACACGTGCGTACATTCATCTTGAAATTAAATAGATCGCCTGATCATATTGATAACGGAAAATGCAGAATTAACATTAAATTTATAAAATACCGTAATTTTTTAAAGAAAATGTTTTGAATACTGTACTCACGTGATTGGCATGCAACTGCTAAACGGTCGCTGAACTGATTCGAAGAAAAAAAAAACCCATTGGAACCTATCATTGGCATTGGGAGTCACGAGATTATATTTCTTCTTTTTCTTCACCCATTTATATCACAGTAAACAATTGAAAATATTGTAGCATTCAGCAAAAATAACAGTGAGTAGCAGCGTTAGTGGAAACAATATTAGAAACGATTTGACAGTAACCTTCGAAACCGAGCGTCGAGATGAGATGTAGCACAAGCCTTCCTAGGCACGATATAGCTCAACATTGAAGGAATACTGTAGCAAAGATCTTATACGTAATAGGCTTTTTAATAACGCCAAATAGATTAGAGCAGATAGTTAAGTAAGGAATGGAAATCTCTTTTAATTCAAGTAGCATTCAAAGCGATGAGGAGTAGCCCGCGCTCCAACCTGCATAGTTATACAGTTCGTCATGGCTTTGCTCTAGCATCCTTGACCGAATTTCGGCAAATAAAACGATTTCCGCGCCATCTGTTGATTAGACTAAAAACATATTCAAATGCGCGCAATTTAAGCGAGCCCTTGTTTAACTATAATATTATGGCCACTTATTAACGAAAAGACGTCATGATATTACCTGTATATCCCTCTACCCAGGAAATCTTTTGACTGAAAAAAAACCCACTGATTAGCAATCTCCAACAAATTGAATCACCTCATGTGTAGTGTCTAAATCCATTCTATTCAAACAACAAAAAACTAGAATAAAAGGAAATTCAAAATTAGTTAAGAAATATTAAGTGTAGGCTTTTTATTATTGTAGAAGGGGAGAAAAAGTGAAAATTCGATTTTCTTTTGAATAATTTTAACGGTAAATTAAAAAATGAAACGTGAGGGGAAAAAATATGAATAATTTTCGCTCAAATAAGATACTGCAATATTACAAGAGTTGAAAAAAAGAAAACATGGTAAAACCAAATGTCCACATTTAATAGTCCATGCCATAGTAAAATGGAGATAGAAAAAAAAAATTAAGTTTTACATTTATAGTCCTTATAATTACACCAATAATATTCAATTTAACTTACATGGGCTGCAGCGCCAACTTTGGAATTTAAGATCCAATTAAATCACTAAAAAACAATGATAAAAAAATTAATACTAGCAATAATAATAACACAAATAAAATGAATTTAATGCACTTACCTTCCGAGCAACCAGTTTAAATCCAAACATCCGGTGGAATAATATCTTCCACAAAAAAAAAAATATATGAATTAAAAATTGCATCAAAAGATAACAAAATCGAAGTGTAAAAAAGCATTGACCATTTGACCGTAATTTTTCCTATGTGGCATAACCTAAAGCTTACAACCCCTAAACTACTGTACAGTATGTACACCTAAAAACTATAAATCAGAGCATATTATAAAACTAAATTTTAAAAAAGCGCACGCATTTTAACTGATTCTAACAATATCAATGATTCTGACAAAGAAGGGCAATCGAAAAGCAAATTTTCTCAACCTAAAAAAAAGTAAATAAATTAAAGTACAAACAACTATAATTTTTTATTATAAAGTAATAACCTTAAAGTACCGTAATAACCTTACTTTATTAATCATACGCTGCTAATGATCCTCATTCGATTGAAATCAATTCCTTTTTTTTTTTTTCGACCTGCAAAAATAAAGAAAAAAATTTTTTTTTTAAAAAAAACTAATAATTACTTAAGATTAATTCATGGAACTTTATAACATTAACCTTCTGCTATATGTA
>JAQGAZ010001847.1:0-23642 GCA_034692225.1 Polydesmus complanatus | reverse complement strand
CATCTCATTTTGAGATAATTAGCAAACGAGTTAATGGACTTGGTCCACTTTGTAACTGAAAAGCTCAAATTCAAGAAATGAAGATTTTGTCCCCTCAAAATGTAGATGAAAGTCCACAACCCCGAAAATGAATTTGAAACATTCCGAGTTCTCGCTGGTAACATGAGATAGGGCAAATACCATTATGTAGAAAGAGGGGAAACACGGGAAAGTGAATTACTCCATGACTGAGAGACTACCTAGTCAAGCTAATAAAAGCGTATTAAAAACTAAAAGAAATACACTTTTAATGCACTAAAAAGCAAAAAATAATTTTTATATATACCAGTACACATTTTGTTCAATATAATTTTGTACACGATATAATTTAATATTTTTTAATACCTGTGTAACTGGTTGTTCATTCAAGAGGTAGCAAGCGTGGATCAACCGCTGCGTTGGCCAAGGGAACAGCACAATAATTGAATTCAGACCCTCTGCTGATTAGAGCAATCGATGCGAGTCGCAGATTTATGCGTTCGTACCGGTAGCTTTAAGTAGGCTTTGCAGCTTCCCTGATGGCAGACCATTGACGTTCGCTATTATACGATCATTTATTGGAAGTTTTCAAGGGAAGGCTTTTGGCTTGTTGGCTTTAGCGGCGGTCCCGTTGGAATCCCAGGTTAGCGAGAAGTTCGACAAGCAGGAATTTCTCTCCTGAGAAAGAAGGAAGCGACCAGGCAAAAGATTTTGAGTTTTAACTGACTGTGATCTGAATGGATCACTCCTCAAAGTCAGACTGATTTTATTTGATAAATACATGAGCTTTTATACAATTTCCGAAAAATAACTTTTAACTCAATTAATAGTAAAGACAATAAGATATTTCGCAAGTTAATTACATATTCAGTTTTTCTTGGTACAAATCAGTCATTCAATTTTCGCAATCACGAGAAATCAAATATTCATTTTTTCCGATCGCGGAAAGTTCAATTTTCATTTTTCCCTTCGAGGGAATTTAATTTATTCAATTTTCCCTTCGAGGGAATTTAATTTATTTATTTTTCCTTATCAAGGAAAAGTAATTTATTTAGTTTCGCGCATACGTGCGAGTCCACTATTGGTTCGCTTGCTTATTTTTATTAATTTAACTATGGGCATTTGCATGCGACCGCGTGGCTTACCGTGTGGATTTCGCTACATCCTCCCTCGAGCTGGGTTTACCAGTGATAAGAATAAGAGAAATAAGGGTGAGACGCGTGTTTCTTCTTGCTTGGTCCAGGTCCTCGGCTTCTTTGTCAAGTGTCCTGATGGAGCACGACTTCTGCTCGGGTTTTGGGCAAGGATTTCTAAGATTGGAATGTTGATTGGTTTAGGGTCCTTTACCGTGACTTGTCACTGAAGATGCGGTAGTGAGGTTGTTAGGGAACTTTCCGGAGTTAGTTGTTAAAATGTTTTAAAAATTGAGTTTAAAAAATTTAAAAGCTTCCTCTCTTGTATTAACTCACTGATGTGAGAAAAGACGGAAGTAGTAAAACATTTTGTTAGTTGAAGTCTGTTCTGATTGAGGAGTCAGAATCTTCTCGTTGCCGAATAGCACTTTCCCACTGAGGTTGAGTTTGTTGTGGACACTCTTCCCTCATTGTAGGAGAATTCGTTCTTTTGCGTAGACGTCCTCTTCATCAAGGAGCAGTCATTGGCGGTTGCTTTTTTCGTAACCTGAATGGCGTTACATTGGAACTGTGATAGTGTCCAAGAATTTAGTCTGTTTTAGGACGAATGAGTAAAGTATTTGGAGAAAAAACTTTTATCTCATGTGGACCTATATCACTGAGTTGCTTGTTTTCCTCAGATATGAGGTTTGCGCCTTCATTCTGAAGTTTGACCGAAATGGTTTCAGGATCTGGCGGCTTTGGGTCCATCTGCTTCTGTGGCAGATTTTGAATTTCACGTGCTTTAATACTCTTTGTTGAAGTTCGTTTTTTGTTTGTTTTGAGTTCACGAGTCTTCAATTCCAACTGGCTGTTACTTATGTCATCCTCAGATAGACTGTCATCAGACAAGTGCTGCTTAATAAGTTGGTCGGTCTTTAGCAAGACAGATTTCGTGAAATCGTTCAGGGGTTGAATAACTGGAATTCCGGCAGATGAGATCTTACTACCAGGAAATGAATTTTCAGTGGTAGGATCGGCAGCAAAGTACCATATTCGTCTCTTGAACTCGAGGATGATATCATGGGAGATAAGAAAATCGTGTCCAAGAATCATCATGTTCAAATCCGGGAATATCAGAAATTGTTGGTTGATTGCTCGCCCTCCAATGTTGATCGGAAGGGTGATCTTGAATCTCCGACCATGTATTGTACTGCCATCCGCTAAGGTGATATCTTCATCCTCCGTTACTTTGGTCAGTGGTTCCTGAAACTTCATGCAAGCAGCATAAAGGTTGGCCGTGCTGATGCTGCAGAATGCTCCGGAGTCGAGAAATGCAATATGCAAGCATCCGAGGATGTTGCACCTCACCAGCGGAACATTGTGTACTGATACATGGAGTTCTGGTTTTGAGTCATCTACTGACTCAGACGATCCTTCTTCGACAGTAGGTGCGATCGCAAGTTGATCAGATGCGATCTTTTCTGCCACGCATAGAGTCGAAGGTTCCATTAGAGGTTGTCCATTGCATTCAGATGCCAATTGTGATGTGTCGTTTGTACTGGATTGATTAGAGATTGCGAATTCTTCACAATCGTCTATTTCGTCAGTATTGTTCACAAGAGTTTGTAGCATGTTGCAGGGATTCATCAAAGAAGCGATCCGGAAGAATAGCTGATTGAATGTCTTAGCCATTTCAGATGTGCATCTGTGTTGATCTACCATTACTTAGAGTGTAAGGGATCTTTTTGTTTGGTTTTGCGATCGTATGAGATCGGCGATCGTAAGATTGGCTTTGGTTGCGATCGTAGAAGATTGACTTTAGTGGCAATTGTAGAAGATCGACTTGTGTGGCGATTGTAGGAGACTGACTTTGGTTGCAATCATAGAAGATCGGCTTGTGCAATTGTGGAAGATCGACTGGTGCGATCGTAGAAGATCGACTTGTTTTAAAAAGTTTTGTTGTTTGTAAGAGTGGACCTTCAGTAACTTGATCTCTTGGTAGTAGCTGTTCGTTGAAAATGACCTTGTGCTTCCAACCAAAATTACGATCTCTGTCACAAATGATATTTCTCTTAAAAATTTGAAAAATCTCTTTCAGTTAGAAGTGAAAAGAGATGTGCAGATCGCAGTACGATTGCATTGTTTTGCGATCGTAGAGATCAGATAGTTATATGCGATCTCTGTTTGTGATCCTTGTAGTGGATCAGGGTTGCGATCTCCTCGAGCTCAGAAGTCTTAGAGATGCGCAAATCGCAAAGTGTCAGAATGACAGCTTGTACGACTGCTTGGTGCAATCGTAGATTGTGCGATCATATAAGATTGGCTTATGCAATCATATGAGATCAACTTTGGTTTTTGCGATCGAGTGAGATTGGCGATCGTAAGGGACCGGCTTTGTGTTTGCGATTGCAAGATCAACTTCTTCAATTTTACTAAGTCAAGCACAGACTTTAGGGATAGCATTGTGAAGACTGTTCAATTGGTTTTGATCCACTAAACAGAAGACTCCGACAGCGTATCTAGCAGATAGCGTTTGGTGAAATCTGATTTAGGTAGATTTGGTTTGTGCAAGTTACTATGAAATGCTAGTAAGTCTAATCAGTAGCTTTGAGTAGACCTTGCAGTTTCCCCGACGGCAGACCAATGTATGGAATGTTATATGCAATTCGTTATAGTAAATGCGATCAGCTGTATTAGATGACCCTTTGAGCAAAGATGTCTTCTTGATGGCATATTAATAGCATATTAGCATATTAATTAATAATAATTAATAATACTAAAAACCGCCATTGGGTGGGTAAAAAAATTGACCCCTAAAAAATTTTTTTTTTCTAGTATATTTTTATTAAATGTTCTTCGATCAATTTGCTTTGGTTTTCTTGGGCAGAGCAACATTATTTTTTTTATTTATTAATTTGTTAAATTTAAATTTTTTTCCATCAGTGGGATTTGAACCCATAACTTTTACATCATCTACAGAACGCTTGCCAAGTGCACCATCAGCTACTTACTTATTGCTTTGGATTAAATCATCACCTCCTTAATTGTTCATCTCATCATTATCATCCTTATCAATATCATTTCGGCATCCCTCCATTGAAGGAGAAAAGTAACCTCGATTCGAGGTTACCTTTCTCACTCAATGGCGGCAGAGGTCTCACCATGGAAAGCCTATGGAGAATTTCATCCTCCATTGAAGATGAAAATTAAGCACAAATTGTGCTTATTTTTCTATTTTAATGGAGGAATAGGTTGTAGACTTATAATTATTATTATTATTAATCAACCGAGTCAAGTTACGCTGATATTTAATGCAATGACTTAAGTGAATTGTGAATGGCTCAGTTGGCAACGATTCTAACTATAATGTGAAAGGTAATGGTTCAAACCTCAGAGGTGGATAAAGTTTTAAATTTAACTATTAAACAATTTAAGTATTAAAAAAAATTAATATATCAAAAAATCGAGTTACACTTACACATACATACATACGCACTGAGATACGGTCAGGTGAAGCTAATAAAAGCGTATTAATACTAAAAAAAAGCGTATTAAAATTGTTTTTGTTTTCGTATATTTCACTCTATTAAAATTATTCCAACTACTCTAGACTCTAGTGGTTGCTTTGTGAACTAGTCAATGTTAATCGATATTGTTTCGCAGTATTTATTCCTCCAATGAAGGAGAAAAGTAACGTCGTTTCGGGGTTACTTTTCACCTTTAATGGCGGACGAACAAATATGTTAAATTGATTTAAATTTCGTGAAAAACCGCGTTAAATCAAAATAACTCATGTAAAAGGAAGATGAAAATTTATTTGAAAACCATCTTATGTCAAATTCGTGTAACAGGTTTAGGTGTATATTTTCGTATATTTTTTTTATTAAATGTTTTTTGATTAATTTGCTTTTGTTTCCTTGGGCAGAGTGAAATTATTATTTTTATTTTTTAATTTTTTTTTATTAATTGGTTAAATTTAAATTTTTTACCATCAGTGGACTTGAACCCATAACTTTCACATCATCTACAGCACGCTTGCCAAGTGCGCCATCAGCTCCATACTTAATGATTTGGATTAAATTATCGCCTCCTACATGTCAAAGCCTTACCCCTCATTCACCAACAAAGTAGGAGAGAGGCCATGTGTTTTGAAATAAGTAAAGCAAATTTTCCAAAACAATAAAATTTATTAGGTTTAGAAAAACTATTTTTTTATAGTATTATTTTGCATTAAATGAAAGAGGATTTAAATATAAAAAAAATGTGTTAATTTAAACTCACAATTGTGAGTTGTTATCGTTACGTATTGCGAGTGTACATGCGTAGAGTGCGCACGTGCGCCAATGCTAGGGACGTGTGTCCCTAGCATTGGCGTACTGTATGTGAGTGTTTAAACCTTGTCACAAACCCACAACTCCACAAATGGGCTAGCACTTTATATATCGATACATAGATTTTTTTTTAAATAAATTTACATATAACATGTTCGATTTAACAATCAAAAACAACATCTGGCATATGACCTCCGTAAATGAGTAGGCACGAGTTAACGCACTCGTTCTCTTCACTATGACTAATCCATATCATTTCGTCATCCCTCCATTGAAGGAGAAAAGTAACCCCGAATCATGCTTACTTTTCCATCTCAATGGCGACAGAGGTCTCACCATGGAAGCCTATGGAGAATTTCGTCAGCCATTGAAGGTGAAACGTAAGCACGAATTGTGCTTACTTTTCTATCTCAATAGAGGAATAGGTTGTTGACCTATTGTTATTATGATTTTAATCAACTGAGTCAAGTTGCACTGATATTTATTTAATGCAATGACTTATGTGAATTGTAAATGGCTCAGTTGGCAACGATTCTAACTATGATAAGAAAGATAAGGGTTCAAACCGCAGAGCCGGATAAAATTTTAAATTTAATAACTATTAAACAATGTAACTATTAAAATTATTTAATACATCGAAAAAAAATTCAATACATCCTTAAAAAAAAAAATTAAGTTACACTTACACATACATACTGAGATATGGTCAGGTGAAGCTAATAAAAGCGTATTAATAATAAAAACAAAGTAAACATTAAACTTTACACTACATGTTTGTAAGAGTGGACCTTCAGTAACTCGATCTCTTGGTAGTAGCTGGTTGTTGAAAATGACCTTGTGCTTCCAACCAAAATTACGATCTCTGTCACGAGTGATATTTCTCTTAAAAGTTTGAAAAATCTCTTTCAGTTAGAAGTAAAAAGAGATGTGCAGATTGTTGTAATAGCTTTGGTACGATTGCTTTGTTTTGCGATCGTAGAGATCAGATAGTTATATGCGATCTCCGTTTGTGATCCTTGTAGTGGATCAGGGTTGCGATCTCCTCGAGCTCAGAAGTCTTAGAGATGCGCAGATCGCAAAGTGTCAGAATGACAGCTTGTTCGACTGCTTGGTGCAATCGTAGATTGTGCAATCATATAAGATTGGCTTATGCAATCATATGAGATCAACTTTGGTTTTTGCCATCGAAATGATCGACTTTGGTTTTTGCCATCGAAATGATCGACTTTGGTTTTTGCGATCGTGTGAGATCGGCAGATCGGCAGATAGTCGTCAGAGGCAAGGTTTTTCCTCAAATTCAAAAGGGGGGCGTCTTATGCCAGCTGTTGCAATGCACCGTTAATCACGCAATGAAACAGGAAGTAAACGAAAGGGGGATAACAAAAGGCAGAGAGAAAGAGACAGAAGGCACAACAAACAGCAACGAAAAGGTTTTCATCCAAAGTTAATTAACTAAAACTTTAAAACAAAATTAAATAATGCAGTTGAGCGTAATAATTATTATTGTTCTCTGCGCATGCGTAAGTAGTGATAGAAACTCTGGCACCAGCCAATCACAGAGCAGGGATTGTGTGTGGGTGGCGTAATTGACCAATCCGAGAGCAGGGATTGTGTGTGGTAAAAAAAGGGCGGGGCGAAGACGTCACACATCCCCAAAGACGTAATGTTAAATGCTGAAAAGCCAGACAGAATTGCAAGTGATTTGAATTTCGCGCCAGTGAGAGGGGTGGGGTTTAAATAATTTTTATTTTTCGCCATTTTTGGGTATGACGTCACGAATTCAGTGTTACTTACTGTTGTGCCATCTAGCAGTAAATGAGCGCAACATAAAAATCTGTGCTACCTTCGGTTACCTCTGGTTATGCACATTACCTCCGGTTACCTCCTGTGTACCTCTGGCCGGTAACGTATGTGTTACCTCTGGTTATGAAAATAAATAAAGCAGTGGTAGTTGAGAATACAATTTTTTATTGAAAGCAAATACAAAAAAGAATAAGCATAAAAATGAATATTATAATAAGACAACTTATAAATGTAAAACAGTATTCGACTAAAAAAACAATACAATATGCGAGAACAATATAATAAAGTATACTATATATTATACTTAATATTAACAATACGGTTAAACAAAATTGTGCGTTATTATCAAATATCATTTTTAAAAGCAAATGAAGAAAGGAACCAGTATTAAAATGAATATACTATAAAAATGTAAAACTGGGAAAAAGTATTTGAATAAAACAGTAATACAATATGTGTTAAAAATACAAAGTATGATTCGTGCAGATTTATCAAATATCACAGTTGAAGAAATTAAAAAGGTATGAAGTTACATAAAAAATCGGAAAAGTCGTGGATATAAATTGAAATAAAAAATCGGAAAGGTAGTTTAAAAAATAATAACAAAGTTCGCATAAAATAACAACAGCGTATGCAAAGGCAAGTAAATAAATTGCTCTAACTACTGGGTATTGAACACTTGCTATTAAAATAAAAAATATGAAACCTATGGGGTGAGGTTTATCGTAGTGTGGTATAGTTGCCCACCAGCACAGTAAAAAAATAATATAAAAAAACACGAGTGCAATAAGTGTTAACAGTTTACTTAATAGTAGTAGTATCATCGTCTTCGTTGTCACTACCAGTAGTATGAGGTTCCTGAATTTTTTGAGGAAATGATTTTTTAAGTTTTTTCAAATCTTGAATGACGGAGTCGTCAGAATCATCAGAGCTGCTGAAATCGGTTGCGCCATTGTTTCGTTATGTGTTGTGGAAGTCAATGATGTTTAGTTTGGCCATATAACGTTCTAATTCATTGCTGCCATTGTTACTCGTGCTGTATCCCATAAGACGGGCTAGTCTTTGATCGGGTCCTGATGATGCTGATGATCCATCTATAGACAAGATGCCAAGACACATGGCAAAGTAATTAGCTACAAGTAGAGCTTGTTTTTCGAGTTCATTGCCATCAACTGGTGTGTCATTTTTCAAGTATGTAATAGTTAATTATTGTTTGGGCAGATTAGTCGAATTGGTTGGTAAAAAGTTTTTGAAAAATTTGAGTCTTTTGACTTGCTCGCAGTAAAAGTATAGAATAGATTCCAATAGTAGGAAGTGTAGTTTGACCAGGCCTTTTCCGAAAGAGTGAAGGAGGAGGAGGAGGAGGTATCATCTGGGCAATGTAGCAACAAAGTTTTGAAATTGAAGAGTTGTCATCAGGACAGTTTGGGGGTGTTGCGACCTTTTTGACATTTAGAGTAATATGATGATAGGGGGGATGAGTGTGTGGGAAAGAGGTAGTGTAATCGGAAGAACGTAGGGATGGTGTAGAAACCTGTTAGTAAGGTGGTGTAATCAGATATTTTTGGGGGTGGTGTTAGAACGTTTTGTAATGAGGCGATGTTGGGGGTGGGAGCACTTGTTAGCTCATGTCATTTGAACTGTTTAAAGAGAAAGTGCAGTGCATGCATTTTGTTAAAATACATTTTTGTTCAAGTATAGCAACTTTTTTTTTTTTTTTAAATTAAATAAAAAAATGCAAGTGAAGAGAGTGAAGCATTCTAAGGTGTTCGACTTTGGTTTGTTTGAGGGTGTTTGTATTGCAAGAGGACTGCGGAGTTTGTATATACGTTTTGGTTTAATATCCGGTTTGAATAATTTTACTGAGAATAATTTAGAACATTTTACACTAAATTATGATCAGTAGAAAAAACTTTTTGAGGACTGAATTTCGATTATGGAGAATTTGAAATTGCTGAAGACCAATCCAAGCGAGGCCTATGTGGGAATGTACGACGACAGTGACTGTAGGGAGGAAGTCTGTAGACATATTGAGCCGATGATAACCATATCAACAGAAAGATGTTCCATGGATGAGGGAGAATATACGGATGAATTTTATTTTACTTATGAGCAATGGTTATTGTTCAGTGGACAATTTGCGAAAATAAATGCTGTTATTGAAGAGATGTAAATTATTTTAATCCAATTATCTAAATACTGTTTTCTAAGTTTTCTTTAATAAAAAATGTTTTTTTTATTAAAAACTGTTTTTTATTTTTTGGTTTGTTATAATATTGACGTTGACGAGCGAGAATTAATAACATTCTAAATGATAATCCGTAAATTGCGCCATTTAAATAATCACGTCGCACAAGTTTTACGCCTGTTTTACAGCGAGTATTATAGCCACTATAAAGTTGTACATATGGTTGAATAATTTCACGTAATAATAAGCGTATTTGTTCAACCCATGCTGTGGGTGGTACATATTTATCATTTTTGTGAGCATTGCCTTTAAAAAGTGGAAATGATCTATCTATAAAAACACTTATTTGCGCAAAGTATTGAGAATTGTTGGTATCTTCCTCGTCGCCGTCGTCATCATCATCGTACTCATCAACTTCGATTTCCTAGCATTCTTCTGGTATTCCAGATGGCATTTGTTGTAGCGAAGTTTTCACACCGCTTGTTGACTCTCCTTTTCGTCTGTCGGAGAAGGTAGAGGGGTCAATGGTGGCGGTAGAGGTGGCAATGGTGGCAGCGGTGGGGTCAATGGTGTCTGAGGTAGCGACCGTCGCTGGGTACTCATGTCTATCTTGGGTGGGTTGTTGATAATGAATGTGTTGTAGCTGTAAATCTGGTACTAATAGTATAATATCGTCATTTGTACTAGCAAGATGTTGATTATTAAAAGTTATTTGTAGTTTTAAAATATTATGTTGTATATGCATTCAATGATTACAATTATCATTATAGTTTTTATTAAGACAACATTGAAAAGAGCAAAATATAAGTCCCCCTTATAATAGATTATGATAGGTTAATATGTGCACTTGTTGTTCTAGTTTAAGGTTATTATGATCATTGTCAATAGGGCAGGGATAGAATTGTATGTGGGTTTCAGAATAGTTATAAATTGTATTTTTTAATGTTTCAAAGTTATTTGTGAGAATATCAACTGAATTTTTCAGATCAGCCAGAGATATCTTTTTTGTTTTTAAAAAATAGAAAAAAACATCAATATATTTAAAAACATATATAAAAAAAGTATTATCTTAGATACAGTACACATGTTGAAAGTGTGAGTAGTAGCGAGGGAATGATTCTAGTTGGTGTTTTTAAAACTGTTGTGTGTAAGGCTGATGTCAATGAGATTAAGTTCAAGCTGTTAAAGAGTGTGAGGAGCGTTTGTTATTAGACTGAGTAAGAGAAGGAGGAGGAAGCGGAGGAGAAGGTTGCAAAGCTACCATCCCTGGGGGTTGAGTAGCATCGTTCTCACTTTGAGGGAGGTGGGAGGAGAATGGATTGATGTAAAGATGGTTGAAGAAAAGTAGCTTTAGGGTTAGCTGGGTAGGTAATAAGAGATGTCTTTTCAAAGTAGAGGGTGGGTTAAGTAACTATTTAAAATGCAAAGAAATGGTCATTGAGTAGGAGTGATTCAATTAAGCAACATCCACTGGTAAACATTTTAAAAGTTTAATGCTTCATATAAGAAAAAATTTAAAGTATTGATATTCTTTAGATATATGCTGCTGGGAATGAATAATTTGGAGAATAATGATGTAATTGATTTTTTATTTTTTAAAAATAGTAAAAAACCAGTTTTTATAATAATAATTTTGTTTTTTGTAAAAAAAAAAAAAGGCAACCCTAAATAATGTAGGACAACAGCCACTCGAAACTATATCAACTTTGTTTGTTCCTCGTGAATGGGTTGATGTAGTTGGTCAGAGAGCTACTGTGTTTGATTCAAACCTGCAGAAGCTAACGCTAGGTTTTACGAATCAGTTGCAAGAACTGGTACGTTAACAGTCTATGCAATATTATTTGCATCAATTTCCATCTGCGCAGCAGCCTACCTCGCCGCTGCAAGAGCAGCAGCAGCAGCCTACACCGCCCCTGCAAGAGCAGCAGCAGGTGCAGGTGGAAGAAGATAGTTTGAGTGTGGAAGCGTTCATGCTCAAGGTTGAGCAGTGTGCCGATGTGATATTGGATGAGGAGGAAAATCTACTACAACAGCAACAACAACAACCACTTGAAACTCCTGACACAATTATCGAACAGCAGTATCAACAGCCATTAAGAATGGATTTGGTATGACTCAAGAATTGAAATATAATATTTTTTAAAAATTAATATGTAATAAGAGATTCTCCATTAGACCAAGAACAGTGTGGTGTTGACTACGTCGTTTCAAACACCAACAACATCTACCATCGTGACCTTAGGTTGATTAACGTTCCAACCTACAGGACCACCGGCATACATTGAGAATTGCAGTATTCTTAATAACCATCCTTTGTATTGTAAAGTAAGAGTATCAGATTTTCAGAAATCTATCAATACTCATTTGGATGCAATAAATAAACAACACTGGAAAAAATAAAAAAGTTTTGTTTTGTGAAAAAAATAATGGCGTGTAGCGATTATTATGAGCTCGGCTCATGTTTGCGGTATGAGTGTAAAAAATTGAGAACGACAGTACGAAAATGCAAAGTCATTTTTAAAAACTTGGAACGTATAGGAGTGTGAAATTTTAAAAATACAATCACTGCAATTATAGATAGTGTAATTAATGAACTAATACCGACAACAACCATTGATAATGAAACGCGTGTGAGATTTTTTATGAATAGTAGAACATTTACGCATCCACTTAGTATTCCTTATATTACGCGTGAATGTTTAAATGCGCAGTTAGTTTTGGACAGGATTGAAAAGATACAGCAATCAAACGCTAGCCATTCTTTAGCAAGAGACAGCTTATAATTTACTATTTATGCTACTAAACCGCCATCTGGTAGAAACAATGAATACTGTGATATAGAAATATTAAAGAAAAAACAATGTTTAATATTTATTGGAAATAATGACAATTTATGCTGTGCTCAAGTTATTGTTGTAGGTATAGCTTTAGCTCACTATAAAGAAAAGTCTGACGACATTTTATTACGCAATAAATATAAACAAATTTGTAAAAAAAATCGTCTGACTCAGTATCATGAAACTGTGAATTTACACACAAGAGCGGGAGTTGCTGAGGGTATACAGTGTGGTTTGGATGAGATAAAGAAATTTCAAGATTATTTAGTGACCCAAAATATACAACTCGTAGTTTTGCATACAGAGTGCTGTAAACCTATTGATTTTTTTCGAGGTCCTGCGGCAAAATATCAAATAAAATTATTATTATGGAGAGAACATTATTTTACGGTAACCGATATTCAAAAACTATATTCAAAATATGGTTTAGTTAAATTATGCAAGGACAATAAATGTAAATATACAAAATGTAGTGCATGTAATAGACATTTGTGTATCGAACAGACTGAGGAACTCCCTTCTATTCAGTGTGACTCATGTCATCGTTATTTTTACAGTTGTGATTGCCTTCAGGGACATAAAACAAATGGTGTGTGTGGTAGACTATGCATGTGTATAAATTGCTATCAGCAGTTGGAGGGGGCCCAACACAAGTGTTTTAATAACATATGTAGCATTTGTAAAAAACAAGTTAAAAAGGACCAACATAACTTATATTCAAAAACCTAATTTAGAATCATTAAAAGATCAGAAAAATAAGCATGTGTGGTATTTTGATTATGAATTGCTATTATTTCAAGACGTGTGCATCATCCGTGTTTAGTCGTAGTACAGCATGAAAATGGTACAGAGCAGCATATATTTGAAGATAGTGCTAAAGGTTTAGCTAATGATGAATTTTGTAGTTGGATATTTACAAAATTAAGTAAACCTCCTTCAAAGCACATCTTTGTATCACATTATGGAAAGGGGTATGATAATCATCTAGTGCTACAATGGTTGCATGAAAATAAAAAATTTCCTACGCACATCATTTGGGTCGGTTAAAAGATGATGACGATGACATATAAAAATATACAATTTATTGACTCGCATACTTTTCTACCTATGCCGCTTGCAGCTCTACCAAAAACATTTGATTTACAAAAATTAAAAAAAGGTTATTTTCCACATTTATTCAACACCGTTGGTAATTTATTTTTATAACGGTGAATGGCCTGCTCTGGAGTTTTACGATCCAGAGGCAAAACGTAATATGCATAAGTATGATGATTTATTAGTGTGGCATAATCAACAAGCAGGCAAAGTGTTTGATTTAAGCTCGGAGCTAATTAGCTATTGCATTTCAGATGTGACAATTTTGCAACAAGCATGTAATTCATTTAGACGGCTGACGATTGAAATGTTTCAAATTGATCCATTTCTGACTACAATTACATTACCCGCTTATTGTCAGTTAGTGTATAGAACATTATACATGCCTGAGAATAGTATTGGTTTAATACCGCCATTAGGATATCGTTGTAAGACGCGGTATAGTGTAAAATTGGTAAAATGATTAATGTGGGAAGAGAATCAGAATCCAGGTATTCGAATTCAACATGCACGTAAAGGAGGTGAATAAAAAATAATGAATTTTTTCGTTGATGATTATTGTGAAGCAAATAAAACAATATATGAATTTATGGGGTGTCTTTATCACGGTTGTAGTAATTGTTACGATGGGAAAACATTTAGTACATTATTGAATGCAACAATGAACAGTTTGAATTATAAAACAAACGCGCACATTCAAACTATTAGAAATAGTGTTCCTAATGATTGGCAAATATATATCATGTGGGAGTGTGACTTTGACAATTTAATGAAACGTGATAGTGCTATGCGTTTATGGATAAACAATAATTGTATAATAGAAGAGCCTATAAACGAGCATCATGCATTTTACGGTGGACGTACAGGACCCTGTTGTTTGATTCATAAGGTTAGAGAAAATGAACAAATAAAATATGTAGATTTTGTCAGTTTATACCCTACAGTAAATAAGTTCAATAAAATGCCATGCGGACACCTTGATATAATAGTACCACCAAGTGCTGAATTTAATTACCAAGTTAACAAATATTTTGGATTAATTAAGTGTAGTATCTTTTCACCTCCTCGGCTATACCATCCTGTTTTGCCAACTAGAGCCAAGGGGAAGCTAATGTTTGCATTATGTAATGCATGTTGTAATGAAATTAACGATTATAACGAAATGATGTTGTGTAATCATAGCACCCATGAAAGTATGTTAAAGGGTACATGGACTAGTATTGAAGTTGATTTAGCCATTAAAAAAGGTTATAAAATAGATCAAGTGTATGAGATATGGGATTATAAAACAATTTCGCAATTTAATTTAAAAACAATGCAAGGCGGGTTATTTGCAGATTATGTTAATACACTGTTGAAAATAAAGCAAGAAACATCGGACTGGCCGCCTGGTGTTGAAACGGATGAAGAAAAGCGTAATTATATTCAAAAATATTATCGAAAGAAGCGGATATTGCTAGAGAATGTGACTAAAAATCCTGGAAAACTTGCTATTGCAAAGTTTATACTAAACAGTTTATAGGGGAGCTTTGGAATGCATCCGGATTTACCAACTACTGAGTATATTGATCGCTATGACTATTTATGGAAGTTATTAATTAGTGACAATAGAATAGTCACTGATAGCTTATTAATTCAGCCTGACGTAATTATGGCTATGTCAGTACCTGTGAGTGAAGTATCAAATACATGTAATAAAGTCAATGCAGTTTTAGCAGCTTTTACAACATCACACGCGCGTGTATGATTATACTTGTTACTAGATAGATTAGGAGAACGTACTATATATCGACACAGACAGTGTTTTCTACACAGTATATAATGATGAAGAAGATCCGCTGAAGTACTGTATGGGAGAAAATTTGGGGCAGTTGACTAATGAAACTAATAGTAAATATCGCGATTCTAGTATATATATTACTAAATTTGTATCAGGAGGTGCTAAAAATTATGCTTATAAATTAAATAATAACAATCAAAAGGTTAAAATCCGAGGTATAACTGCGAACCTAAAGACGGCTAATCTGATGAATGTGGACATAATTCGAGGACTAATAACTGAATGTAAATTTGAGGGGAATGGAAGAACCATTTCGATACCGCAATTTAATATTACTCAAAATAAAAACAATCCATCATTAAAAAGTGTTTGATAAGGGTATGGTTGACTAAGTTAAAAGCATGGCTTTTTGGATATATTATTTTTCTCTAATAAGTACAGATACATTTAAATACATTTAGTTAATAGTGTTTGTGATTCCAACATGAGTAAAACAACGTGCTATAATGTTGGTAATTATGACAGCCTTCTACAACAACCATGCACAGGCATTATAAATGGTCCAACTGGAAGTGGTAAAACTGAATTGGTGCGCAAAGCATTAATAAATCCTAAAAACTTTATAAATCCTGTGCCCGATGTATTAATTATATGTTACGGTAAAGAACAAGATGTGTATGCGGATATTAAACATCGCTCACCTATAAAGACAATAATACTACATTTGGGAAAGCTTGAAGAGCATGAAATAAAGTTTAACAAGTCAAAAAATACTTTATTAGTGATCGACGATCTTATGGATGAAATAGAAAATGATGTTAACATGGGTAAATTATTTACATGCGGTTCTCACCACGACAACGTTAGTGTAATTATTTTTATTCAAAATTTATTTTCCCAAGGTAAAGTTAGTCGTACAATAAGCATAAACGCACACTATTTTTTTTTATTTAAAAATTCGCGAGATGCGTCGCAAATTATGCATTTGGCTAAGCAAGTAATGCCTCGAGACAGTCGTGAAATGGTGGAAGCTTATAAAATGGCTACTGCAAAACCCTTCAGGTATTTCTTTTTAGACTTTCACCAAAAAACACCCGAATTATTACGCATGCAGAGCAATATACTTAATGAAAATAACAAACATACTATTGTATATGTTACGAGTGCTTAATATAAAAGTCTAAAAAGAAAGCGTTCAAGTTGTTTGATTCATTTGGTGAGAATGCTCTCAAAGAGGAATAACGTACTTCCACATACAGGTAATCAGCTTCAGTCATCAGCTACTACTACTTCAACTACTTTTCAAATATGTGATGGATTGTATAATCTTCTAAAGTATGTGCGTCACATTATGATTGTTATAACAGTAAGGATAATGCTAAGTGTGCAAATTATGTTAGTTATAACCTATATAAGTGCAGTGTGCGATGGTCATATAAACAGTACTGAGAAAGTTGAACTCGAGAGAGTAAATCAATTACTGTCGCGAGTGGCTACTAATATTAATAATATTCCGCATATATTGCCCACTATAGAAAATGAAAATCTCAAACTTTCATTACACATCATCCCACCTCCGCAAACGTCTGGAAAGAGTGCCGAAGAAGAAGAAAATGGGTCCGGCAGGGGGGCGGAGGATGAGGAGAAGAAGGGAGTCAGGGGGGAGCAACTCATCTGCCAGAAATGTTAAAAAAATGTTTAAGAAAGTGCCCAAGAGTCTACTCTATAAAGGGATTAGTGAATGTTGTGAAAATTATTTATTAGGGGTAGGAAAAGGTAAAGGAACAACAAAACTATATAAACACAGGGAGGCAATAAGAAAGCTAACAGATAGAACAGTCCCTCAAGACATTAAACGTCGCATTATAGAGCAAGACGGTGGATTTTTTCTTGGTTTATTAATTTGCGCTTTAGCACCTGCTCTATTAAGCTTAGTATCAAAAGTTGTTGGCGTAGGAGGAAGAAGAAGAAGATAGTGGAAAAAAATGATTAAAAAACTAGCTTTGGTTGAAATTGATGATATTAAAATGAACGTTGACCCTTCTAGACCCCTCAAACTTTCCTGTCCGAGGAGGAGGATGATGCGCAACCCCCCCCCCCCAGAGGGAGGCAGGAGCCCCATCATTGTCAAAGGAAAATTAGGAGAAGGAAAAGGAGAAGGAGGAGTAGGACCCCAACCTCTGATTAATAACGGAGTTTCAGTACCTCTAAGCTCACGCATATTATACGTTTTGGATCTTGAAATGAAAACAATTCTTAATGATAGTAGCATGCACACAGCTGAAAAAGTTAGAAAGTATAGCAATGCACTCGCGCATTATGTGAATATCAACTCAAATAATTGGAAAACATCACCGTTTGCACTATCTACAACAACTACAACAACTCCCGATATATTGTGTGAATTCATTATGGCATTAACTGTTAAAAAATTCAAAGAAGCATTTGCACTCATCAAAGAATTTAAAAATAATCACAAACTACATTATACTCCTGAAGGTACTATCATCAAAGATGGTGCGGTTGTATCAAATGCAAATATTCTTAAAATAATAGATTATCACTCAACTAAAAATAAAAAAAATGTGGTCAAACCAATATATTATGATAAAGTACTTTCTATACTCAGACCTCGTGCTATTAAATTAACTACATCAAAAAAATTACCACAACCATCGCTGGATGATGATGATGATAAAGAAGAAAAAAGGACAATAAAGAAGATGAAAGTGCAGAAAGATTTTGCCTAGACGCCTAGAAATTTGCGATCTACGGCTGTCTTCACTTCTAGTAGTAAAAGTAGTAGTAGTAGTAATAAAAAGAAAACGCCAAAGAAAATTTAAAAGGGAAAAGGAATAATGTGGACGCCGTATTAATTTTTTGTTAAAAATTTTTTTTATTTTTTTGTAAAACAATTAAAATGAATAAAAATACTGAACTACAATAATTATATTAGCATTTGCGAGTTTTGCAGAATTAAACGCTTTAGAATAGATTTGTCAATTACAATATCGGCTTTTAAATGACTCAATCTAATTCAGCAATTTTATCATTCATATTGCGATCCGTATCATACATTTTATTAATTGTACTTTGCATCTTATGATTAACATAATCATAAGATGCAAATAAAATAAACAATGCGCGCCGCACGCAGCCGACATTACAGGCTGTACCAGTTTTTTTATTATAGTATAATTTAGAAAAATGTTCATTAATCCAGTTCATCCACTCTGCATTAGCTGAAGGACCAATACTGTAAGAGTCGAAATATTCAACTGTTGTGTTACTCATAACATATATTGCGATTCAATGTTGACTGGGATTATTACTATCATCAGTATTAACAATATAGCATGTGTGAGGTGTAATTATTTGATGTTTTAGAAGGTCCGCAGGCATAACTCTTCCAAATCTTTTTTTCTTATCTTTTATACGCCTCATAACTTGTTGCATATGCGTTTCCAATTGTAAGCTATCCATTATAGTCAATATATTCTACACTACGATCAGGGTGAATGTATATAATATTATCATAACTGGCAAAATGAATAAGACTCAATGTTTCGGGTATTGCAGCGCCAAATTTGAAATCGAATGTTACGTTACTTTTTACATAATCAGTTTCAAATTCGCTACCATTTGCCGTTAACACAAACACGTAATATGCGTAGCCCAAAGTATAATTCTCTTTGGTGACTGTGCGGTGTCACTATGCAGTTATTAGGCCCTGAGGGGTAATAGCGTCGTATTGATCGTAATCCGTCGTGCCAATCACCTCCTTTGTAATCAAGAACAAGACTAGGCCCTGGTCACGTTTGTCCATCAACATATACAGTAATACTTGTTAGGTCAAAAGTTTCAAAGTTGTACGGATTTTGTGTAAGAGTACCATTATATGCAGTATTTTTTACAAATCCGATAATTATACTTTTGGGGCAACGACCGTTGTAAACGTCAAACGAAAATTTTGTTTTCTTGCAGCTAAGGGTATTTCTTGAACATCCACTTGGGGGACAATATACGTATACAGTATGGATTTTTGAGAGCGACCTCATTTATAACTTCATCTAATTCGGGAAATGCTTCTACTTTTCTTACTTCCAAAGTCATACTTTCTATTTTAAACACATATGAATTAGGTGGGCTCGTTCCCTTTGCAGGATCCCAAATGAGGTAAAACTCAGGAATTTGATGGGTATATTGTATATGTATGTCATTTAATGCAGGGATAAAAAGTCCTGCACGTGCCAGAGGTGTTTTTAGTGGACCTCGCAATACTACCAATTTTGAGTTTTCAATTAACTTTGCTCCAGGGTGATCGGCTGTAATTGTATTAGTTATTTTATTTGGTAATGCTATGCCTATATCAGCGCCTACAGTCGCAAGTGCAATTTGATCCATAGTCATTACATCATGCATATATTCGCAGTATCTGTGATTATTCAATTTTGTAGTTATGGGTTTGGTATTTATTGCAACCGATACTTGTTTCAATAAAGTAGAAAGAGGGTCGCTGTTAATCATAACAAGATCAGCATTGGTCATATGGGTACCATCTGCATGAGTAACTCTACCCTTGATAATCACTTCAATACTATGGAGATCTACATAATCGTTGTCGTTGCTAGTAATCTCAAACGTAATATATCCTTCTTTTGGGGAGATTATCCCCTCTAGTTTTTAGATCTATAATCTCAGTATGTCCATTTTTAACTTGTACTTGACACTTACCCCCTTTAAAAAAATTAAAATTTGATTTTATGAATGCTGTATTTTTCGAACACATTGTGTCTAGTCAAAAACATCATGACGAATGTATGGTCGAGCCCTCGATCTACCCCTTTTATTTGTTTTTTGATTTGTTTTTTTTAAGTTATTTTCGCTTTCCTCCTCTTCTTTCTACGTTTATAACCTACTCGTTTAATACCAATGCTATTACGACGTAAACGTAGTATGGCTCTTCATGAAAGACCTTCACCACCACCACCACCAGCTAAGTAAGCCTAAAGTTTATCGTTTGCTTTATTTGCCAAACTACTACTGGCCAATTTAAGATGTTTTTTTAGCAGCGTCAGCAATATTGTCACCTTGTGACACAGAACGTATAAAACCTTTACCAGTTTCTTTTGCCTGACCTAATAATGTATTCACTAATTTACGTCCTAAAGGTTTAAACACATCAAACACAGTTCGCCAAAATTCATATCCATCTTGATATTCCGCCCCCTCAAACACACCCCCTGCTCCACCAGCTTGATTATGATAAAATTGTCAAAACTGATGTTTTAACAGTTCATTAGACATTTTTTTTTACTCGTAGATAATCGAGTTGAAGAGGTGACATCATCAAATGAATAAAAATACACACTCGCGCTCTTTTTTATACAAAATTGTCTACTCTTTTTTATGACGTTTAAAGTGTAATGTAACAGCCAAAAAGCGCCATTAAATGGAAAAAAATTCCTGATAGAATCGTGAAATTTTATTTCAATTGATGATATTGAGCTAGCACTAATGGGTCTATATTCCACAGGGTTATATTATAATATGGTTAAGATTTCTTTTAAGCATAGTTTTTACAGGTAGCATGCGTAACTCTTGTGCCTTAGTATCATTCACATTTTGAGGATGAACAATGTCTGAATACAAATAAATTGTTTGACCAGTATTTATTTTTAATGGATAGCGTGCTTCAACTTTTTTACCAACAATAATTCTTAAACTTACCACCACCTCACCTCTACTATCAAATCTTAGAAATTTAGCTAAAGGGGAAGATGTTATTAATCCGCTAGAACCTCCCTTAGATGTGTAGAAAACTCTATTTCGTGGTTGATTATAGTGGAAACATAACACATTTGCATTGATTGATGGAAATTCATCCTTAAACGTTAATCCGCTATTATTGGGCATTAAATTAAACAAAAATTATAAATTCTTAGACCATAACTTTACATCCTCAGCTATACTCTCGTTCAGTTTTTTAATTAAATTATCTGTGTTATAGTAACCAATAGGTAACTCAATTTTACGATTTATCATAATTACTTCCAAAATTGCAGAGTCATTTTCAGATACTACATGGAATAGTTTTGGGCGCAGAACATATCCTTACCCTTTAGACCCCTCTAATGAATATTTAAACCGTGCATTCTTGTCCTTCATTCTAACTTCATAATGACCACCTTCTTTCTCATCCAATTCCAGCACCTTCACATCTCTTGCCTAATGTGCCTTCTTCTCATCCAACATTTCTTCACCTTCTCCTCCTTCTCCTCTTCGTAACCGTTTTTTCTTTTCTCCTTCATCTTCTTGTTCTCCTTCACTTTTCCGTTTATTTTCTGCATCCTCCTTTTTATTTTTTTCTACCTCTTCTTCATCGTTCAGGTCATTTACAGCAACTAGCGTTGTAACACCTTTAGACATAATTTCTGATGCAAAATGTTTCAAAACTCCATGCACTTCAGTAGTCAGTTTACTCTTTAAAATATCAATATCTACGTAGTATTCCAATTTGTAATTATATTTATTAACATTATCCCAACTGCCTGGATAAAATACTTCCGTCAGACCCACTTCCCACTCTCCTCCATTTAAATTTACTGTATCGTGAAGTTGCACTCTATAATTTGCGATAGTGTTATTCAGATTGCCAGTCGTAGTGTTAAACGCTAGAATCAGAGGAAATGTTGCAGTTTTCTCACTTGCCATGGTTTTCCACGAAATCAACTGTGTATTTTTTTCAAGTCTTTAGCAGGTATTTAACTGTTCATAGATTTGGATTGTCCACGCCACTTAACCAACACCATACGACCTATGACTTTTCCCACTACATAAATGTCGTTGGCTGTTCTTTTTTTATCACTTGCAATTGCTGTTCATAAAATGTCCCTTTTATTTCACCCCCTTCAGCGTCTTCAACTTCATATACTGCATAAGGTTTTCAAGGAATAACTTTTATAATTGTAAAAATTTCTTCGCTCCAATTCGGCGTGGTGCCATTTTCAAATGTATCTTTATCTAATGCTAATCTTACATTATCACCCACCTTAGATTTAGGTTTCACAATCTTGTTTATAGGTGGATATAAATTTGCATACACTTGTGCCTCATTCTTGTGAGAAACATTGCTTGGTGCCATGCGAATACTACGATGATATCGATCATTGTACCCGCTCACAAGATCATCCAATACATGGACGATTAGTTTTGGTAAAATACATACCAAGACACATTCTAAACGTTCTATTAAAACGCTCGACGACTGATGCTTTCAGTTCATTACATGTAGTGTAGAAATTAATATCATATTTTTTCATTAATTTTTGTACAGGAGGATTTTCAAATTCTTTACCCTGATCGGTACAAAAGTTTACATGTGTCATTGCACTTTGTTTCTTTTTTTTAAATATGTTAGCTAAAGTGCTTGTGGTTGTACTTCCAAGTTTATTTTTTAAGGGGCGGACCCAAGCATATTTACTAAAAAGATCTATTACCGTTAACAAATATCAGAATTTTTTATTATATTTAGTTAAACTCTGAACAACGACCAAGTCAGCCTGCCAAGTATCATGCATACCAATAACATGAACACGATTGCATGGAAAACGTCTAACACTTTGATGACGTGTATACGCATCCTGGGCCTCAACCCATGCTTTAAATTTTTTTTAGTATTTTTAGAAATTTTATTAACCTTTCTAAAATAATCAATACTCCCCAAACTAGACTTATTTCAGGGATCGTAAAATATTTTACACCACTTCTTCATTTTATTGTTATTATGACAATGTTTATTGCATAGTACGCTACTTATATAATAATCAATAATACGATTACATTTTTTCACGATAACAATTATGGAATATATGGCTTAGTCATTAATTGCTCAAAATCGACAGCATCCATAGGTTGAGCTTCTGGAATCGAAGCAAGTACAGCATTCAGCTCCTGGGGTGTCAAATCTTTTTCTGGTGGAAATCAGTAATGGAAATATTAAGAATCATTGGAATATGTAACAGTAGTAGTAGCAGCAGTAGTTGCAGGGGCTGGTGCTGCTGACTTTAAAGCAATACGTTTTTTAGCTGGTTTTTTAAGAATTTCAAGCTGGAGCGGTGGTTGTGGGGGGTGTAATGTCCATACTGTCACTAGCAATAAGTTCATTACTAATTTCAGACAACACAGACATTATATTGTCCCATCCCTCTGCATTAATATTTATTCTATGCGACAGCATAGGCTCTATTTGAATATTACCCTGCTTATCGACAACTTTCCTAATTTGACGAATACAAACATAGGGAGTATTATTGTACAATCTTACAAAAATTGTGCGATTATAACCAAAACAATACATATTTTTCGCTAACATATCTGATGAGTAGTGTAGAGATTAGTAGCACCCCCCAATCAGATTGCAGGGATTTGGTGTGGGAGGCGTTTTCGACCAATCAGAGAGCAGGGATTGTGGGT